>BCLH01001459.1:2519-23116 GCA_001602315.1 Zoysia pacifica | reverse complement strand
CTTTTTATGAAAGCTTATTTTACGATGAATTAAAAAATAGAATTTTTATATGATAAAATATTATTAATTATATATTATTAATGGTTATATTATTAATAGAATTTCTAGATTTGGTCAAAGTGATAAAAGTTGGACTTTGACTAAACATATAAATGCTTATATTTTAAGAATGGACGGAGTATCTACTCCTTCTGGTTTTAAAATTTTGAGACAGTTAACTTCTAATATCAAATTTCATTATTCGACTTATTCAAAAAACATGATAAATATAATATGTTTTATTATAATTAGTTTTAAAATTAGTTGTATTTCAAATATAACTAATAATTTTAAATATTTGAAAAAAATTATGAATAAGATGAATGATCAAAGTTAATATTAGAAGTTAATAGTGTAAATATTTTAAAACCGAAAGGAGTAATTAAGTTTTTTTATAACAAACTATGTGGTGTGTTAATTATACACATCTAAATTTTTTTTTGATTTCTTTGATCTAAATTGTATACATATAAATACACTTTTGAACGCATGCGTAGCACAGTTTTGCAGTCTCTACTTGCTGCCTTCTACAGACTAAAAAAACTCGTGGCACCAAAATTTCCCACTATATTTGACTAGCCACAGAAGTTTCCAACTAAAACTGACCCACGTTGTCACAAAAACTCGCGCCATCCATTCCTCCCAGATTTTGAGTCGAGCTGCGGTTACAAGAAGAAAATATATAACCTGGAGATTTAGCTGACGAAATACCAGAACACATCGTGGCCTCGCGGCCTCGTCGCCTTCTCGAGTCGGCCGCCAGGGGCGGCTATCGGTTGTTGAGGGCCTCGATCGGCAACCTCTCCATTGGTAATGTCCATCCTAATCCCCAAAGTCAACATACTAATTCATTATTAGATAAGGCATTGATCTGGAGGTGGCGGAACTGGACGTCTAATTGCTGAGCGTCATTTTCTTTGGTCAGGGCAATTTCTTTTCGTCTCCAAGAACGAATCTTCTCGTTGAGGTGAGTTGTTTCTTTTACGCCTCTTGCAGTATATTGGTATGCTTATTTCTTTTACCGCACACTCCAAGAAAAAATATTTTATAATCACCAAGGTATTTGGTAACTATATAGGTAATATTAGTCACTATAACTATATTGTCACTAAAAACTTTGATCATATTTTAGTCACAAAAATCTTGTCAATATATATATATATATATTGTAACCAATAATTGAATATGTTGGTAAGTAAAACTACATAGCAACTGGGCACTATTGGTAACTAAAAATATATACCTTGGTCACTAAAAATATATATCTATAATAAAAACTAAATTTTGATCACTATTTGTCAATTTTTAGTAACCAAACTGCTTGGCACTAAAACTTGGTGACTAAAGATTTATTTTTTGTAGTGACAATACCACGTATATATGAATCTCTTGCGTGGAAGAGCTGATCGACTACTGTTGCCCCTGTGGATGCAAAGGAAGCCTTTCTTTTCATTGATTTAATTCCTTCTCAAGTTATTTCCATTGTATTATTGTGGTTACCTGAATTCAGATCGTATCATCCACTAAAACTGCTTGAAAGCTTCTTCTTTCAGTGTCCTGGTGAATATTTTTTCTTTTCCCAAAAATTTCTGGTTTCAATCCTATCTCCATCTCACAAACCTGAAGTATCTGCACTGACATTCATCTGCTCTACAAGAGGTTACTCATATCTGCACCGATAAATTAATTCCAGACCTCAGTGCCAAAGAAATTCCTCAAAATAGTGACAAACAATTTAATTGCGTTACATTTAAGTATTGTGACTTTGTTCAAGAGATTATGTTCTCAGAATGTTTATGACCTGAAACCTTGATTTAATTATGTCTAGTATGATATGATACTGTGCAGGATGGCCGGTGACAGGTGGTCCCTTGTTTTTCAATGCCATGGGAAAACTGTAGAAGAAGAGTTCTTCCAAAAGGAAGTGGATAGGCTGATATCTGCTATTATAACTTGATCTTGTGGATTGAGAAACTTGGATACTTGGCCAGAGACTTGGCACACAAAGGACATTGCTGTTCTATAACTGATAGACCATGATGTTGATGTCGCGAAAATGGTGAGAGAGCATGAAACAGAGAAGAAGGTTCGATTTATATTGGTGAAAGAACAGCTTAAGGAGCTGAAGGTTAGTATATCACCCATGAAGCGCTCCAGGGAACCACCAGTAAGAAGGGAGACACTCGATGCATACAAGGAATGGCAGATGTTGCAAAAATCCGAACCTAGGCAATTTTTAATGCCACAATAAAATGATTTTTATTATGTTTGATGGATTGCACATATAACTGATATAAAGAGATACTGCAGGCCTGGAAGATGATTTTAGACTGAAGACAATTGAAGCATATAAGGAGTGGCTGGATGATCAAGGCGAACTCATTGACATTAGTAATTTCTTTTCTTACAAATTATATTTCTTCTGCTGATGGTCCGCTATGCTAAATTCATTGCTGAAATTGTCATTGTATGTGATTGCGTACAATGAGATGCAGAGTCAGGAGGCCAAACCTGCACCACTTGAAATCAATGACAGCTCCTCCCCAACATGGCCATCTCATGCACGGCGTATTCATAGGCAGCCAAGTAATATTACTTCTGTTTTTATACATACTATTAACTGCAGTCTAGATATAATGGGTATGTTTGCTTATGTTTATTATATTACTGCAGCTTCAGGTCGGCCAGGGAAAAAGGTTGGTCGAGGTACCCTAAAAGGTTTAACAGCTGGGAAAAAGAGAATCATGAATGGTTCTCAAAAACTTGAAGTTCAATTCTCTGCAAGGTTGGGAGGTCCTATAGGGATAAACTATCGCTCTTTTGTGGATGAAATTGTCATGTATACTCGGAAAAAGGCACCACTCATTGGAGTAACAAAGTGGAAAGATATACAGCAAAATGTTAAAGATGATATAGCTTCAGATATGCTGGTTAGTAAAATGTTAATTAGTTCATTCAGTGCCATTTATATACTTTGAATTACTAAGATATTTGATATCTACGGGTGCTTTCATTAATAACAGAGTAAGTGGGACCTTCAGAATACTATGAGCACAAAGACAAAGATTTTGGGCATTGCACAAGAGCGATACAAAGGATGGCGCTCAGCACTACATGCCACTTGCAAGGCATAGAGAAGTTATGATGAGCAAATGAAGCACAAGCCCGAAGATGTCGACATTGTTGAGTGGCACTACTTGATTAAATATTTTGAGACTGACAAGTTTAAGGTTATATACTGTCTGCCTATGTATTTTATACTAGTTGACTCACTGATTATTTTTCTCTTAGTTATATTCCAGTGTGTCTTGTAACCATTTTCTGTGTTGTCTATTTGTAGAAAAGAAGCGAACAAAATTCTCAAAATCGTAAGCAATGAAAGATTGTGCACTTGATGGGTTCCAAATCTTTTTCACAGTGTAGCTATGAGAAGGTAGAGATATTACTGATTTAATGAGTATTCATTTTTATTTGGAAATGGAACTTCAGATGCCGTGCATTTTCAATTTCAGAGAAACCCAGAGACTGGTGAAGAGCCAAATGATTTGTCTCTATTTCATTGCACACATATGAAGAATGGTATGGTCTGAGACTGCATCCAAGGATGTTTATGTGAGTAGCACTTTCCATACATACATCACGATATTTTTCCCTACTTTTTAACATTCTATAATCATTTCAAACAAGAGTTTAGCTGTTTCTGAGAGAGAAGAGTTTGAATGACACCCACTTTCGGCTGTAGATGAAAACAATATCTTCCAGTCAAGCTATAGAGCATCTACAGGATGCAAAACATCAAAAGTTCATGGGCATGGATACCTAAAGAAACCACCCACACATACTGAAAGGTTGAATGCTCAAATAGATGTGGCCCAGCGAAGAAATGATGAACTCCATAATGAAGTTCAAAACTTGCGTGATTAGCTCGCATCTCAATCCGAGGAAGCACACAATGAAAGGCTTGCACTCAGGGAGGAACTACAGGAGGAGCTCATGGATACACTTAGGGGTGAATTTAAGGCAGAGATGTTGTCGATGCTTGCACAAGAAAGAAAAGAAGGCAAGAAGTGACAAAAGTTCATACGAGATTGGGGATGTTGATGAGGACATGCTACGGTTTGGGACCATCCGGATTTAGAAGACAAGGACCATAGGAGCAATTCATAGTGGAATGGGACACCAGTGACTTGGATGGTGTCGTTGATGACAATAGAACACGAACCAAGTTGTTTGGAGCTGCAACCATGTCTGCATTGACATTACAGGTGGTAGGATTGACAGGTAAACAATTAGATGAATAGTACTCCCTTTTCTTCCCGGTATATGCCACGTGATCAATTGATTGTATATAACTTAGCATACATTTTTAGGAATAGAATAAGATTGTCTTCTCTGAAAAATAAAAGACTTATGCCACCTTTTGTGTTGTGCAAAAGGTGACTGATTGAGCACTTGTCACACCCCAAAATTTCCAATTTGGGGATGTGAACCTTTTCAATTATAAAAAGTCTAGGCGTGCCGTCTCTCCGGTCGACTACCTGTATAAATGCTACTATTCCGCTGCATTCGGTAACTGTTATTTCTCTTTAATTATGACATTGTTCAGTTTTACCATTAATGAAGTCACTTTATGTGTGAAACTTAATTCCTGGGCACACATAAAGAGTCATTTGGTTTTGACCTTAAAACCAGGTGTGACAGCACTTTAATTTTTTCCTTTCACCTTGGAAGGTGATTTGCTTAAAACTATGCATGACTTCCAGTTTCGCTTGAAAAATGGAGGACAGCTATATATGGTTCTGTTGATGCTCGGATAAGGCCAACACACGCACTCACATCCGTGTGCAGAAGCAGAACAAAGAGATCGCAAAAACCGGAAGTTTCGGTTTTGGCAGAATAGCAGCAGCACCTAGTTACCCAAGTCTGGGAGGGACCCCATGCGGACGAGGGCTTCCTAGAGTTGGTCTAGGCTCGGTCCCCATCTAGACCCTCTTCATCACCTCCGGGATGGGGGAAGAGGAGAAATGGGGTTGAAAGAGGAGCTACGGTTTGAAAAATGTAAGGTGACTTGATAAATGATGATAGGGATGCTCTCAATCGGCGTGAGCCTCTCTTTATATGGAGGTGGGGTGGTCTGCCCCTGAAAAGCCGGTGACTCCAACAAATCGGCAAGAAATCAAATTTGAAACACTTCCCTAAAAACAGGTAAAACCAGATCTTCCAGAATCCAAAATCGGAACTTTCGGTTTGCAAAATCGAAACTTCTGATTTGCAAAACTGGAACTTCCTTGCAGCATGTGTGCCTTTTGAAAACTATTTAGCTTCCTCCTTCGGGCTCCAAACTAGTTCATCCATATATCCGTTTCGATCATCTCGACGGGGGCTACATCCTGGAACCATTAAATCATGAATTAGGCTTCATCTACTTATATTTCTAATCACTTATTTGTTTATTCTATGAAAATTGATCAAAATGTCTATTTGTAACCTAAAAACATGTCTAAACACCAAACTTGTGAAATAATTAGAGTTAGCATTGATGTAGATAATTTTGCTCTTAGTGAGCCTGTCATAACCGAAACTTCCGGTTTACCATACTGAAACTTCTAGTTTGGACCCTCTGTTAAATGGTCAGACACTCCGATGGATTGAAGATTGACCATAGAGAGGGTGTTCCCAGACACTCACTCCGGTGAGGACTTAGCCATTTTTTGGGTAATCTACTCTCCAAAAACGGGAACTTCCGATTTGAGATACCGAAACTTCCGATTTTCCCTAGCTGCAATTTTTGGTCGTCAACATATGTCCCCCTATTTCTCGGTAAAACTTGTGTACCATAAAACACTTTGTGAACCAAAAATACCTAAGGACGATGGTTTGTGAACATACCGGCCATAACACGGCGTAGGCAACAATAGTGATTGTATCAGCCAATGTCCCTCATATATCTTGCCACACATTCAGGTAATATTTCTTCAAATATCTACCTTTCAAGGCTCTCGGTAGGCGGCTTCCTTGTAAGGTTTCTACCATGTATGCATTTTTTGCTATGATTTTTACTATTCTATACGGTCCTTCCCAATTTGGGACCATTTCTCAAATTTGTTGCTTTTAGAACCTACGGGCAGAATCATTTTTCAAACTAATTCGTCCACCTGAAAAGTTTTGGCTTTTACCTTTTTATTGTAAGCTCTAGCAACTTGGGCTTTGTCTCTCTCTCTCTCTCTCTATGGCTCTTAAAGCATCCAATTGCTTGTTGGTCACTTCATCAACATTATCTATCATCAAACTATGATACTCATTCATTTTGCTTAGCTACCCTTAAATCTTTTAGATTTACCTCAACAGGCAAAAGGACCTCTTGTCCATAAACAAGTTCATAAGGCATGACCTTAGTGGTTCCATGCCTAGAAATACGATGAGCCCGCAAAGCTTTCGACAAGGCCTCGTGCCATCTTTTAGGATTATCCTCTACTTTCTTCTTAGTAAGCTTAATCAAAGTTTTATTACTAGACTTGGCTTGCTCATTAGCCTGAACATAGTATGGGGATGAATTGAGCAGCTTAATTCCGTAAGAGTCAGCAAACTCATGAACTTCGAAAATGAAAGAAGTATATTGATCTGTAGTCAAAGTTTGCAGAATGCCGAATCTATGTATGATATGCTCGGTGATGAATTTAATTACCTCTTCATGAGTCATATTCTTGAGTGGCATGCTTCGATCCATTTTGTGAAGTAATTCATAACAACCAACACGAAGCAATGCCCTTTTGAAGGATGATGTATTTGACCCACAAAATCTAATCCTCATCCTCAGAATGGCCATGGTTTGATAATAGGATTTATCATGGCAGTAGGGACCATCTGAATATTCTCAAACTTCTGGCATTCTTCACATCCTTTGTATTAGCGGAAACAATCGGCAACCATGGTTGACCAATAGAATACAGGTCTTCTTAATAACTATTTTATCTTTGGAGCTGATTGATGTGTACCACAGATGCCTTCATGAACTTCTCCAATATACACCTTAGCTTCATCATCACCTAAACATTTCAAGAGAAAAACATCTCTCGTTCGACGATATAAGTTACTATTAATCATAATGTATTTGAAAGCCACTATGTCAAACTTTTCTATCAACTCTCTGATTGGGGTTACTAATATAACCAATTATTGGAGCCCTCCAATCTACCAATACATCCTTTTCATGCCTTGAATCATTAATAGCTGAATTCTCATTCTCCTTGTGAAAACCAGAACTTCTGGTTTTTTCATCATTCCAGACTAGACACAGAAAAAACTGGAACTTCCAGAAATAGAAACCGGAACTTTCTGTTTTCCAGAACTTCGATTTTGGCTTTTTTAGACATCGGTTCTTCAATAATCGCAAATTTCCCTTTATTGATGTTATAACAGATGCTTGTTGAGCTAAATCATTTGCTCTAACGTTCTTTTGCCTCAGAATGTGGTGTATGTGGAATTCATCCATATTCTTTGCGATGTCTAATCATTTGTCGAAGCAAGCATTCAACGACATGTCTAAACATTGGAAACCACCAGCAACTTGCCGCTGAATCACAAATGCTTGTACGTGATTTATTCCGATGGACTCAAATATCTCTATGCTGAACAATAACGCTTCATATTCGGCCGAATCATATTGTAATCAGTCTGAAAATTCGAAACGATCCTCAAAAGGAGAAACTAGTACTATACCAACACCTTGGCCCTCTCTACAAACTGATCCATCAAAGTACAACTTTCATGTAGTGACAGTTATGTAACCAGCCTCTATCATGCTCTAAATCAATCCGATGTTCAACAATAAAATTTGCAATATTTTAGCCTTTCATAGATTTTAATGACTCGTAGGCCGAATCATATTCAATCAAATAACATGTCCATTTACCAAGCCTCCCACTAGACATTGGCCTATGAAGCATACATTTGATGACATCGGCTTGACATACAACAAGACAATTACTAGATAGCAAATAATATCTCAATTTGGTACAAGCATGGTATAAGGAAAAACATAGCTTTTCGATAAGGGTGTACCTCGTTTCAGCATCTATCAACCTTCGGCTCACATATGTGATCACATACTCCTTTCCTTCATCTTCTTGTGTCAAAACAGCCCAATCACTTTGTCCTCCGCTGCAATATAAAGACGAAAATGGGCTCCACTTCTAGGCGCCCTTAAGACCGGTGGAGAGGACAAGTATTCCTTTATCTCATCAAAAGCCTCTTGTTGTTTTGCTCCTTAAGTGAATTCGGCTTCATTCTTTAGCCGAAGAATAGGAGTAAATGCGTTGACCTTCCCCGACAAGTTGACAGTGAACCTCGTCAAGTAATTTACTTTGACTAAGAAGCTTTGTAATTCTTTCTTACATGTGGGCAATTGCACTTGCTTGATCGCCTCTATTTTCTTCGGATCTATCTCTGTGCCCTTCTCATAAATAATGAAGCCTAGAAACTTCTAGTTGATACACCAAAAGCACACTTAAGTGGGTTCATCTTCAGACCGAAAGCGGCGCATTTACTCTTACTCTTCGGTTAAAGATGAAGGGTTCTCTGGAAAAACTGTACGGAGCCCAGAGTCTCCGTCCCAAGGCCGAACACTCCGGTGAGGGGTCCTTTGGACTCGGTGAAAAGTACTCAGAGTCTTCGGCCAGGGGCCGGACACTCCGAAAAGGGGTCCTCTGGAGTCCAAAGAAAAATGCCCGGAGTCTCTGGCCTATGGCAGACACTCCGACAGGGGGTTCTCTGGAAATGAAATAATTGGGCCGGAGTCTCTGGCTTAGAGTCGGACGCTACAGCTAGGAGGGTTCTGGAATTGGTGTTTTGTAGAGTTTTTAAGTATTTGCTTTGGTTCTTCCACTTCATTTCTCGTCCCTCTTAATAGTACGACTTGTAAACTCAAGGATAAAATAAAAACTATAAGAATCTAAAATAAGTTCCGCTTTAGGCACGCCACTTCTTTTCTCTCCTTTTTGAGTACCTACAATTCTTCATACAACTCAATTGAATATGTTAGCTCTTTAATTACATTGTCATTTATCACCAAAACCCACAAAGGGCCTAGATGCACTAACAGAATACATCCCTGCTTTACCTCATGCTCGAGTTTGGCTTGTTTAATTTTTGAGCTGAACTTGAGTAGCTCATGACAGTTTTCGCCCATCATGACACGCGCAATACAGTTTTGCATGAGCAGTTTATGCAGGTGCATAAGGCTCAACTACCAAAGACAATCTGTGAAGACCATGGGCCTCATCAAGGACCCATGACAAAGATTGCCCACGGTTTATCACAATCCCTTCACGCCCGATCTCACACAGCAAGGGTCGGGTAGCACCATCCGACCCCCCAAGGTCAAACACCAGTTCGACCCTCGAAGTCGAACATCAGGTTGACCTTCCGATTATCAGAAGGTCAAAAACCACCTTAAGCATCCAACCCATGGGTCAAAAACCACCTCCAGCCAACTGGAGAGCTAGAACACATTGCAAAAGAAGATATTTCTGACACTGTTCAATCCTTGGTGGACAAAGACGGAAAGGCAACCCAGAAGCCATTCCCACCATACCCACTAGTGAGAGGGCATTCGACGTGGTTGCCCAGGATAGGCCACCTTGGCACACAACTTTTCCGTCCCCAGCGTGGCAAGGGATACACCGACCTTCCACCCCCGAAGCTGTCTGCCAAGACAGTTCGACCGTGCTTCCGGTCCTACTAGCCAGAGGCCGGACATATCTATAGGTACCAAGCTTTGTAGCTCCAACCTAGTCCCTATATAAGATGCGTCGGGGAGCTCTTAGAGAACAGATTGCATTACATCCACACTCTGCATGATCTTAGGGTTCTTGCTCAAGTAAGAAGCCCTAGCGCCCTTGTTGGCTACTATCCAAAAAGCTCTTCGTGGCCAAAACATTCACCATCATTGTTGGACATATAATATTACGCCTCTGCGACGGCTTGAACCGTGTCTCAAGTAGGCTAGGCCGCATTAACAAAAAGAACACAAACCATCACCGCCTCTACATTACAAATCTTACTGTGTTGATGGTACAAAACACCGACAATATTGTTAACTCATTACATGTTAAGATAATAAAAGTATTGATGTCCTGGAATACTAAATTCAACATTTTTAATTTTGGTTAAACTTATTTATAAATTGGTTCAACATTATTGTGCATATGTTTAAACAGAATTGGAAACGTGGAGGTTTTATATTTGGTGTATCCCAATTTTGAATTTTTAGAAAAAAAACATTCAGATGGAATGTTTTTCTTATTAATCGTAATGATTATTACAAACGGATTGGAAAAAAAACAGCTTTTAGGAGGAAAAACAGTGTCTCATCCGAGGTTGACGTCGCGCCTGTAGAAAGCCCACCTATCAATATATGTTAAGAACCGGCCCATGGCCACAAAGTGTCCCATATTTTTTTTTAAACACAAAACGGAATCAAATATGAAACAGCTAGCATTTTTTTTTCACGTTGGACATGGGGCCTATTTGAAATGTGAGAATTTTTTCTATTTTTTATGTTTTTCTGTGAAACGCTTGCAGGATAAAGACTCCGATCCCATATCGGTCGGTTGACATAGAGTCGAGAAAAAAAATATCGGTCAGTTGAGATCTATAAAGCGCAGACAACCTTCGTGGGCAAGGGCCAAGGGGCTAGCCCAGCAAAACTCAAAGGCCGCTGCCCCGCAAAAGTCGCTCCCGGTAGCCGCCGCCACCGTCGCCGCAAGCACCCCGACCCCCTGTACCCTTCCGGAGCCATGGTGTCGGAAGCCAGCAAGAAGAAGGCAGCGCAGAAGAAGGCCGCCGCGGCCGCGAAGAGGGGAGGCAAGGCGGCGGCAGCCTCCTCTTCCTCCTCGTCGTCCGCGGCGGCGGCGGCCGCCGAAAAAGCGGTGAACGGTATTGCCGCCCTGAAGCTATCTGACCGCACCTGCACAGGGGTTCTCGCTTCTCACCCGCTCTCCCGCGACATCCACGTGAGCATCCATCCCCTTTTCTTCCTGCGTTATTTCTGGTTTCGTGCTTTGATCTAAGATTCTGAGCTCCATCCCCTTTGGCCTTTGTCGTTGTTTGTTGGTTCGTGCTTTGAATCTAATATTCTGATGATGAACTAGCGTGGCAACGGGAGGGACCTAGCGCTTTATTTTCTTTCTTGCCGTAGCATAGTTGCCGTAGCGCTTTATTCTCTGGAGATCCGACCAATCCATCTGCCGCAGTGATAGTAAATCTGTGCAAGAACCTGTCAACTATCTTCGTGTTTGCCTGCGCTCATCTTTTTCAATATTGAATGTGTGTCCACATATGTGTTGATGTGAGAGTAGTGTTTAAGGGCCCTGACTCAGGATAATGTTGCAACCAACTCGGATACCATAGTTGTTATTGCATCTGATTAGCTGGTCTACGGAGGATGTGTTGTTGGTCATCATCCCATATTTTTGTTGTATTTCGTCCTTAACTTTGTGACAAACTTTATTTTCTCTGCTAGAATGTCCTTTGGTTCGATGTTGTTTTTTTCTCCTGCGACTCACTAGCACTGCCTTACCTGATCCCAAGCACTGCCTATCCTGTTTGTCCATGAATTCTGTACATCGTAATCCTCACCAGATGAATGATTGTGAAGTGAACTCCAATGAACATGTAGATTTGTCATGTCACTGTCACAGAGATATGTTGGGACAGACAGTAAAGCCGTTAGGGCTCCTTATAAACTTCAAATTCGGTATACATGTAAAACGTATTTGTGCCTATGTAGGTGTGACCACAAATAACATCCTTGAACAAATGAACCTTTCCTATTAGTTGTGGCTGAACATCTTTTCAAGTGTAGCAAGTAGGCACATTGTCTGCTCTTTGCAATTGATTTACTTTTGTTTAACATTTTAGCATCATGATGTATTTAATGCTTTGGTTCCAGATGGCGCTTTCCTAGTTTCCTAACATATGGTTTCAATGTTGCAGATAGAGTCACTTTCGTTAACATTTCATGGACATGACCTTATTGTGGATTCTGAACTGGAACTGAATTATGGAAGGTAAAAGCATATTTATTTTAATCTGTTCAATCTATTATCACGAAAAGTGCTATTAATCACGTTATTGCTGTTTTTATTTGTTCTCAACAGGCGATACGGTTTGCTTGGATTGAATGGCTGTGGAAAATCTACCCTTCTCACAGCAATAGGCTGTAGAGAGCTTCCGATCCCTGAACACATGGACATATACCATCTCAGTCATGAGATCGAAGCTTCAGACATGTCTGCATTACAAGCTGTGGTTTGTTGTGATGAAGAAAGAGTAAAGCTGGAAAAGGAAGCTGAAATTTTGTCTACACAGGTCAGCTTTTTTGCTTTCTTGCTTATTTTTTTATTCCCTGCGATGCTGATGTTGCAATGCGTAGCCTCATGCTGGTTAGGTCTTGAGCAATTAAGATAGACCTTTTTATTGAACATTTTTAGGATGATGGTGGTGGTGAAGCTTTGGATCGCATATATGAACGTCTTGATGCTATGGATGCATCAACTGCTGAGAAGCGTGCTGCTGAAATACTATTTGGTTTAGGTTTTACCAAGCAAATGCAGGCAAAGAAAACGCGAGATTTTTCAGGTGGCTGGCGTATGAGAATTGCTCTGGCTAGAGCACTGTTCATGAATCCAACTATCCTTTTGCTTGATGAGCCTACAAATCATCTTGGTATGTTCTGTACAATATAACATAAATTAGAACGGTATTAGAAGCTAGACTTAGTGTATAGAAATATACTCTTTGCCTCATGACTGTTAATTCAAAAATTTGCCGCTATACTTTAGTGACGTATCTTGCAACACTTTCGTGTACAATGTTCATATGCATATGTGCATGCTAATGTATAAAACTTTGCTTTTAAATCTTTTAAACATCTGACAGTTTTTTTTTTATCTCTTGGTCCCTGAAATTCCTCTCAAATTTGATGTCTTTTTTAGTGTAGTTTTTTTTCCTGGCTGGATCCCTTGTGGAGCTTGATGTTGTCATTTAGTGGTAGCACCGTAACAATATTAGTGATGAAGAAAGTTTTTGTACTCCCTGTTGCATCGCTATGCTAATTCTGTCCATTGATTTGCAGATCTTGAGGCTTGTGTCTGGTTGGAGGAGATGCTAAAGAAATTTGATCGCATTCTTGTTGTCATATCCCACTCACAGGACTTTCTGAATGGTGTGTGCACTAACATCATCCATATGCAAAACAAGAAGCTCAAATTATACACTGGTAACTATGATCAGTATGTTCAAACCCGCTCTGAGCTTGAAGAGAATCAAATGAAGCAGTACAAATGGGAACAGGAGCAGATTGCTTCAATGAAGGAATATATTGCACGGTTTGGTCATGGTTCTGCCAAGCTCGCACGTCAGGCCCAGAGCAAAGAGAAAACTCTTGCAAAGATGGAGCGTGGTGGTCTCACTGAGAAGGTTGTTAGGGACAAAGTTCTGGTTTTTCGCTTCATAGATGTTGGCAAACTTCCACCACCTGTGCTGCAGTTTGTTGAAGTAAAGTTTGGATATACAACGGATAATCTCATATACAACTGTCTTGATTTTGGTGTTGATCTTGACTCTAGAATTGCACTTGTTGGTCCAAATGGGGCAGGAAAGAGTACTCTTCTTAAGCTCATGACAGGTGACCTGGTTCCCCTAGATGGTATGGTCAGACGGCACAATCACCTACGCATTGCACAGTACCATCAACATCTGGCAGAGAAGCTGGACATGGACATGTCAGCCCTAGCTTACATGATGAAAGAATACCCTGGGACAGAAGAAGAGAAGATGAGAGCTGCAGTTGGTAGGTTTGGCCTATCTGGGAAGGCGCAGGTGATGCCTATGAAGAATCTCTCTGATGGGCAGAGGAGCCGTGTCATCTTCGCATGGCTGGCATACAGACAGCCACAGCTTCTGCTACTTGATGAGCCAACAAACCATTTGGATATTGAGACCATTGACTCCTTGGCAGAAGCGCTGAATGAATGGGACGGTGGTATGGTTCTGGTGAGCCATGACTTCCGGCTTATCAACCAGGTTGCTCAAGAGATTTGGGTGTGTGAGAACCAGGCAGTAACCAGGTGGGATGGTGATATCATGGATTTCAAGGCACACTTAAAGAGCAAGGCAGGTCTCTAATTGTATCAGGCGTTTTGTTCTCTTCTCTCTGATACCAAGTTTTCGTAACTCCTATTATGAAGTTCAATTTTTTCCATTGTAGGTTATGCTTATTACTGTATTGGTTTTGCTCTTGACTTATATTTCATCAGAACTCAGAAATTGAAATGTCTCCTTATGTTTCAAAATCTGTTGTTATCCTAATGTTTGGCTGAATGGTTTTCTGGATTCGATTATAGAGTAGCGGTGCTGTCAGTACAAGGTTGAAGCCATATATATTAAATTGTTTATGCATATGCTACCATAAACGATAAATGTTTGGGAATTTTTATGTATGTAAGAGCATCTCTAACAGTTCTGAATATTATTTACTCATAAAGCTAAATTTAAGAAGTACTCTCTTTGTTCAAAAATAAGTGATGTTTTTAACTTTTTTTGAAATCGACGTTTGATTTTGTCTTATTCAAAAAATTTACAAAAATAAAAAAATAAACAAGACAAGGTTAAAGTACTTCAAATAACGAATTATTTTATAATAAAATAAATAATATTTTCACAAAATTTTTAATAAAACGAATAGTCAAATTACTAAAATTATTTTGGGACCGAGCAAGTATGTACTAAAATTCTATTAGGAGTAAAATAATTACCTTTCTTCAACAGTGTCCACGAGTACAACTCTGGGACCTAGACTTTTGAGTGCTACATACTCCAAGCTCGTTCGCCTGCTCCATTCCGATTCGATGTCTAAGAAGAAAACGACAGCTATACTGTAGTACTTCCTTTAATTGTAAAATATTTGATACAGTTGAGTTTTAACATCAAATGCACCATTTGTTTTATTAAAAAATATTTATAATTATTATAATTTATTTTATCATTAGTGTTTTTTAAAATATGATTGATAATTTTATATATTGAACAAAATTTTTCAATGAAATGAATGATTAAAATTGATATAAAAATTTAATAGTGTTAATATTTTAAAATTAAAGCGAATATAATCAATCACAACGCTTATGTACTTTTCCATTGACAAATCACTTTTCCAATAGCAGCATGTGGGTCTAACAACAATATTACGCAGAGCATCACCAACAGACCCGTTAATCTTCCCTAGATTAAATTCTAAAGAAATTGTGCAAAAAACTCCTCCAACAGCTACTGTTACCCACAAAATTCTCAAAACGCAGGTACAAACCGGGAATTTTCTAGGGTCCCGTCTCCTCACTCCCAAACTTTCAGTAGTTGGCGCCAAAGAAAAGTGTGGCCCCGCCTTTCCCCACGATAGGTCGCCACCACCGCCCCCAGTGACCTCCCCACCACCGCTCTCCTCTGAGCGCCCAAGCCACGGTCGTCAACTCTGCGCCGCGATGGCGGCTGCGTAGCCGAGCGGCGTGAACACGGAGATTCAAC
This sequence comes from Zoysia pacifica, assembly GCA_001602315.1. Classification (NCBI taxonomy): domain Eukaryota; kingdom Viridiplantae; phylum Streptophyta; class Magnoliopsida; order Poales; family Poaceae; genus Zoysia; species Zoysia pacifica. The sequence continues at coordinate 7,495 of BCLH01001459.1, read as the reverse complement.
AATGCTTTGGTGCAACAGCCAAATTTCACATCATCTCTTTTTTAGATACACATAATACTTTTTAAATTAGTACGACAGTTAAGATTAAAATTGAGTTCGTTTTTAAACACATATCTTTTTTTAAAAAAAAAATAGATTGCTATCTTATGATTTGGGATGATTTGGAGATGCTCAAGATCAGCAACGTACGTTTGACTTCGAAGGAGATCTAAACAACTCAGAGTCGAGTCTAACTCGGACTTTAAGAGCAGTCTGTACTAAAATGGATGTCTCAGTCACATACGAACTCCGTTTTGAATGTTTTAAATATAGATGAAAAGCTAAAAAGATAATCTTTCTAAGAGATCTAATCTCTTGCGAAAATACTTTCTAGGTCTCCAGGAATCACCGAAACAATACGACGTCTAGAATCTGTTAGAGTGCTGTAACACTATCTTTTCGCTCTTGAGTCGTGTATCTTTCATAGACCCATTAGTATTAGAGTTTGCTCTTTAAATATATATTAGCCTCTATATAAATAGTAGCCGCATCATTAGAGATAGGTTTTGATTAGTTCTCATCTGTCTTCAGATAGTTTCACCGTTTGACTATTTGTTGGTTTTCAATTTTGTGATTGAATTTAGATTTTGCAATTGAGTTGCATTCTTACTTGTTCTTACTTGTGTTTTTTGATTCGCCGGCTGAGATTAGCTTTCTTAGCGAGGTCAATTATGTGCACACGGTTGATAAGTAGAGAAGAAGTGGTGCTGCGATTGCAGGGTTCGAATCATGTTGATTTGAGGCCAAATCAATTGTTTGTTGTACTCTCACCCAATCAAGAGTTATTATGACCTGACGAAAGATCGAAAACTATATACACATCAAGATCAATGGCACAATGGCGCCAAAACACTAGTTGCGATCGCGTGGCCGGAACTACCGGATCTCACTTTTCATGAGCTCCAACTAGGTCTTGAAATTTTGCGAAGGAAAGGCTCTGTTTTTGAAGTTCCTACGTTCAGGACCTGATTTAGAGAACTGTTGGAAGGGTATTTTTTCTAATTTAGAAAATTGTTTGAGATGCTCTGAGCAGTGGTCTATTGAGAAGTTGTTACTCCGGCTAATGTTATGGCCCCAACGTCGAAGGAATTTGTAACGTCACTTATCAGCTTGACTGCGTCAATTCCAAATTACATGACGGTACAAATTTACATCTCTGTATTTTCTCTTAACTATGAAACCTATCCTATGTCCACCAAACTACTTAGAGTAAATTTCTTATTTCCCCAATCCTATGAACTCATCTCTTATTTGATCTAAAAATGTCTACTAATACTACCTTTGTTCCAAAATATAAGTATTTTTTTAGTTTAGATAAAGTAAAATTCTTCTAACTTTTAATAATAATATTTAAAAAATTACATAATTTCTAATATAAAAATATACTTTTTATGAAAACTTATTTTACGATGAATCCAAAAAATATTTATCAGTTACTCCACCCGTCTCAAAATAGGTGTCATTTTTCACTTTTAGAAATCAACATTGACCATTCATCTCATTGAAAAATTTAAGTAAATATGAGAAACAAGTCATGACTAAAATATTTATCATAATAAATTATTTCATAATAAAACAAATAAAATTTTTATAATTTTTTTGAAAAAGACAAATGGTAAAATGATATCTGAAAGACATTGTAAGTCAAAGGGAGTAATAGGTAAGATGAAAACTTCGTGTACTCAAAAAACAGCATCATGATTTTTCCCTAATACATATGCAACGCGCCACAACCCTTCTTTAGATAATAATTCCTTCGGTTTCGGAATAGTAACACCATTGACTTTTAGCATTATCTTTGGATATTTGTCTTATTGAAAAAATTGTTCAAATGTGTAAAATTATTAGTTATTTTTCAAACACCCTTAATGATAGATCAAACTATAACAAATTATATTATATTTGTCATAAGGCAAATAGTCAATTGTAACAATAAAAGTCAACCATGTCAATTAATTTATAACCCGATGAGTACATCATGCTCAGGTTTGGCGACCGTACCCTTGCAAATAACCATCCCCACATAATGCCACGTTAGATTGCAGTCCCATTAAACAAGGAAGCACAAGGTCAGTGTTTTTGACCACCAACTTGTAGAATTTAAATTAGTAGGGGAAGGGATTGGAGGTGCGGTTTTTTCCTGTCCCTGATGACTTGGGTCTCATGGAGATTTAAGGTGCTTATGAGGCTCGCTGCATGAGGAAGGAGTTGGCGATGTCCTATCTCCCGATGTTTGTGATATTGTTCCTCTCGTGAGTGGAGTTAGTTCGTTACTGTCATCACCGAGATCCGAGGAGAGGTCTCATCTCTTGAGGTACCCTTGGTGCGGCCTTACAAAGGGATCGGGCCAGGGTTGTATGGCGTGAGCCTTTTTGATGCCGCTACTGGAACATGTGTAAGCATAGCATGGCACATGGCAACTTTTGAGCGGTCCTATGTGTCAGTCTGCCAGAACAGTGGCAGACATTACATCCACCGTACCGCACTGATCAGTTAGAGTGTTGATCACTTGTTATGATGGAGTTGAGGAAGTCGAAATGCCAAGCGCTAGAGGAAAAACGACTACAACCTTGATAGTACTTGAGTGTTCGATTTTTCGGTGAGGTGATAACTATTATTTTGGTGAAGTCGACCTTCACGATCTGATTATAAATGAATAGGTCGTGTGCATCTTAGCAATCGCAGAACTAACTCCAAATAGTTATTGACTGTGCTGGACAACAAGATCAACCTGATCACGAAGATTAATTCCTGCAACAATCGAAGAACAAGCAAGAACAAGATGTGGCAAACCAGGAATCTCTCACAATATAAGGTTCTCAAAGCTGTCTAACAGATAGTCGTTGGACACAACTGAAGATCAAAAAGTTTGCATAAGAGCTAAACTATAACAAAAGAAAATCTAAGTATTTTTTGTGGCGGCTGGGACCTTTAAACAGGTGGAGGACGACCAGAGGGTGCTGGGTCGTCCTCAAACCTTAAGACGCGCCTCTAATGGGCTCAACTTGCATCGACCCAAGTTGAGGTGATGCAGCACCTTTTGAATTGGAACGACAATTACTGCTGACTCAGATGTGATATGAAGATGAGGCCAGATCCATTTGAAATTAGACTTGATGAGCTTTACATAATGTATTTAAACACTCAAATTGGATTCCATATAAAGTCGTGCCTTTTGTTGCAAGTTTATACTGTTTTGCAGTCCGAATCCTTCATGTGTGAATATTTCCATTGACGTCCTCATCAGAGGATATGATGTTCACATCATCGTTACCTACTTGAATTAGAGTCGTCCTCGACTCAAATTCAGAATGTTAAAGTGTCACTCCAATATGCCCTCATGAAATCATAAAAGATGGAGGTCATATAGGTACATATGTGGTCTCATCATCCTCTCCAACTTGATTTAGAGTCGTACTCGACTCAAGCACAGATTTAAAACCAGCTATGCCACCATGCCTGGTTGAAATCTCAAAAGGTAGAGGCCACGGGGTATGTATGTGACCTCATCATCTTCCCCCGCTTCTTTTAGAGTCGTCCTCGACTCAAGGTCAGATTGGAGAACCGTCACTCCACTGTGCACTCCAAAAATCATAAAAGGTGGCGGCCACAGGGGTATTCTGAAGCGATCAAGTAGTGCCATAAAAATCTCATCATTCTACCCTTCTTTACAGCTAGCCATCCTCGGCTTAATCCAGTGGTCAAAACAATTTTTTGCTGTCATGTTGTAACTGAGGATGAGCACGTAGCTTGGCCACAACAGCAACTTCTCCTTCTCCATGAGCTGCTCTTGTTAATAGATCACAAAAGTAAAGAAACTTTGCAAAGCATTGTTAGTGTTAGTGCATGCTATTGTTTGATCCTGTTTTTGCATTTCAAAAAGGTATTTCAGATTAGTACAAATGACTATTTTAGATACTAAGAAATCTCCAATGTCGTCGTATTTGCTAATAGCATAAAAAACACAATTGCTAAAATGTTGCGAATTGCAATTTTGAAATATTCTCTTCTCTAAATAATTCAGGTTACAAGGAGCATCAAATTCAATATAACCTGAAGAAGTTAAAGAAGATATGAGCTCTAACTTTGCATCATTCAAATTCGCGCAATAAAAATGCTTATTCTCTACATGTGTGTACTCGAGAACAATATTTTCTACTCCATACACTAGTTATGTTTTTGAGATGAACAAAACTTGGTCACACAACTTGATGCAATCATAGGATAAATATGCATTATGAAACAAAGCATAAGTCTTGAGAGGCTCAACTAAACTTTTCAGAACACTAGGATGAACATTGGGCAATTGCAGTTCAACATAAACAGCATGATAAGATCGAGATGTGGTGAGGGACTCACAGTGTGTTTCATTTTTCTTACTCTCTTAGAATATAGTAGGCAGCACACAAGCATCATTATCTATTATCTCATCAACTAGCATAACGTCTTCTTTAGTGTTTTTCTCACTCTCCTGCACGATGTTAGGCATAGGACAAGAAACAGAAGAGTGCTCTCTATCTAGTTGTGTTGTTTTAATAAGATATAAAGTATCACACAACTCTTCTTTATCACATTTCCCTTGTGACAAAGGCACATCAGCAATACATTTCACAATTTTCTGATGTTGATTGTTCATGCTTGTATGTTTAGACGATAAAAGCTGATTTTCAGCAATACAAGCAAGCAAATACAGGTGTGAGAGTGAGTAGTAAGTTTTAGAGATGAGCAAAATTTAGATTTCAGAATTGAGACCATTCATAAACCTATTGATTTTATCTTCTCGGCATTCATCTAAGCCACTAAAAATGACACAAACCTTAAAGTCATGAAAGTATTCTTTAACAGTCATACTATTCTGCTTCAAGTTGTCTAATTTGACACGCAAATGATCAGCATAAAATGCAAGAATAAAGAAATCTCTAAAATGACATTTGAAG
>BCLH01001458.1:36649-74621 GCA_001602315.1 Zoysia pacifica | reverse complement strand
AGAAATTTGATAATAATAGTGTTAAGTTTTTGAGTTCTGAATACAGAATAGTCTGTCATAATATCCACCCATCATGAGTGAAACATCACATAATTTTACATCCTGTGATAAAACAAAGGGGTTGATGAAGATTACCTATGAGAACCAGGTTAACTCTGATCCCAATTTCATATCCTTAAATCTTATAAACATTGCATCTCTAAATATCCTACATTGAGCCTGAGAGGTATAACAAATGAGCTGTTGTTGGAGTATTGTACTTCTGTACTGATAGAATAGCATAGTGCCCATTAGATTCTAGTGTTAAATCATCGTTAACTTTCCTTGCCGCTACACCATATTGGTCCAAAAAAAATGCATACTCAGCACATTCAAACATATGTTCGTTTTTTATCATGTCTTCCATTTGACAACAGCTGCATTTCGATTCAGAACTCATAATTATAATATTCAGTGGAAATGCACAATAAAATTCCAAAATTTTATGTTTATCAACGACAGCGGTCAGAGAACGGGATCCCCCTCATTCTACAACAAGAAACGAAAGAAAATGGCTAAAGGGGGAGGCAGGATCTTACATCATCCCAGGCGGCGACGAGGTGCTCGGGGGAGAGGCCCTTGGCACGCTCGACGTCGAGGATGGACTCCAGCGGCTTCCGCTGCAGCGGGGTGAACCCGCTCGCGAACTTGGAGTACCCCCTCCGCGGCAGCCAACAGGCGAGGTCGACCTCCGCCTCGGGATGAAGCTCCGTCGAGCGGGTCCAGCAGCCCCGGTTGGCGGTGGGGCCGCGGACGGCGGAGACTGCCACGGCGGCGGAGCGCAGGAGTCGTAGGGGCAGCCGCCGCATCGCCGGAGCGGGGGAGTAGTTCACGCGAAGAGGTGATTTCCTTTGCCTTTTTGGGCCGGGCCGGTTTGCTGTTCCCATAAGATGCCAACGGAGAAATATTTTTTTTTAAGAAGCTTCATAATTTGTCATAATTTCACACATTTGCCTGAATGAGAGATATGACACCATCAGAGTGAATGATAATAGATCAGTGTGTCAAATTATTAAAACTTAATAAAATGAGTCTTAAATTATCAAAAGGCTCACAAAGAAAGACATAAACCAAACAGTGCCACCGTTGGAGAGCAACGACTAACGGCCCGCTTCGTACGTGGAAAAGTTTTGAGCTAGTTAGTATATACCATTACAACTTTGTAAAGTTTGAAATATGCCATCGATGCAGACATATAGATTCCAATCACATATTTTAAATTTCGTAAAATTTATGCTATGTGCCAAATTAATCTAAAAGTTTTCTCCATTTTGGATTGCTTCGCATTTTGCTTGTGCCTAAAAAACACTTCAATAAAAACTTTATTTACTCCTTCTTAATTATTAAAAAAAACCTTCTTAACGGCTGCTTAAGAATTTTCTATCTTTACTATCAAATACGTTAGTCTTTCAATTCTTATCATTTAATTCATAAGCTTTTCAATTTTATCACTAAATACGTTTTTCACTTTAAAATATACCATTTTTTCAAAGTTTTAATTATTTTCACTGTTTTATATTTTGTTAAAATAAACAAAATTTAAGGATAAGTAATAAATAGTATAATAAACATAATATAATAAATATAATACATTATTACATAGTATAATAATATAATATAAAATAATAATAATGTTAAATTTTTTTAAAAAATATTATGTTTTAAAGTGAAAAATATATTTAGCGGTAAGAATTAAAAGAGTTACGAGTGATAAAGATTGAAAAGATAACGATGGTAAAAATTGAAAAATCTCCTTCTTCCCCTGTTCAGCTGTCCCGAACCCTAACCCGGCGAATCCCCTGCTCTCCTTCCTCCGCCCAGCTTCCATGGCCGCCGCCGACGCCGACGCCGCCGAGGTGGAGCGGCTTTACGAGCTCGGCGAGCGCCTCTCCTCTGCCAAGAACAAGTCCGAGGTGCCGCCCTCCGCGCCATTCCCTGTCATTCCGTCAGGTCGCATCGCTAGGGTTTTGAACTGACGATGAGTATTTTTTTTTCCCTCTTATTGGGGTCTCGGAACATCACAGCACGCGGCGGACTACGAGGCGATCATCGCCGCGGTGAAGGGGCAGAGCGTGAAGGCCAAGCAGCTTGCGGCGCAGCTCATCCCCAGGTTCTTCCGGAGCTTCCCCGCTCTCGCCACGCGCGCGATGGAGGCCATGTTTGACCTCGTCGAGATGGAGGAGCTACCGGTTCGTTCCGTGCTCTTGTCTGTCCATCCTTTATGGACACTTTGTCAAGCTCATTTCGTTTCTGGACGCATTTGTTCAGAGCGAGCTGACTCGAGAGGCTTGCGCTATAGCACCTAACGTGTTATGCTCTACGCTGTTCGGAGTGAACTAGCAGAAAAACTGGGATTTGAATTCCGTTTTTAAGAAACTGGCTTTGGATTTCAGGTTCTTGGGTTTGTTCCAAAGTCCGATAGAATAAAAAATTTTATGCATCCTTTACTTATACTGTCTTAGTGCTGCTGTTTTATTCATTGCTTTTAGTTCTGTTCCTATGAAATGTGTGCTCATGTGTACTGCATAGAGACTATGATTTGCCATTTGTAAAAAAAAAAAAAAACACTGTTCCACGGAGCATCTTAGTTGAACTGATTATTAAGCAGCAAAGGAGAGTGTCAAGAAAAATGTCTTTTTAGGTATACCAGATACCCAAAAACAGGCAGTATATATTTGTCATGCGTTCCTATGATGTTACTCCCTCCGTCCCAGAATAAGTGTTCATCTGGGTTTAGTCAAACTTGTCTTTGACCAATGATTTCTATAAATATAAATTATTTTTAATATATATAAAATATATATTATGAAAGTACTTCTTATAAAGAATTTAAAAGTACAAATACTAGAAATCGTTGGTCAAAGCTAGATGGTACGAAACTCAAATGAACACTTATTTTGGGACGGAGGTAGTATTCAACAATTTTTCGAAAGACTGCCATCTGTATGATTTGCTTTTATTATCTGAATCCAGACATTGCATCAGAAAGCTTGTCTGATTACATGTCTAATTGTTTGTCATTTGCTATGCCTACAGATCAGAGTACAAGCTATTCGAGGTTTCCCGCTTCTTGGCAAAGATGCAGAATTTGTTTCGAAAATTACAGATATTCTAGGACAGCTCATTACGTGCGGTATGGTATTCTTCATATACAATACTTACGTAGCGTCTTTTCCATGTTAAGTGTGTATATGCATCTGAATTTCATTTGTGTTTCAGAGGAAAATGTGGAGCGGGATGCTATTCATAAATCACTTATGACACTTATTCGACAAGATGTTAAAAGTACACTTCCAATGCTCAATGTATTTTTTCTATATTTTGGAAATTAATCAGTCAATATTCTCTCGGCGTGAACTACTAGCTGATTTTGTAAATTTACATGAATTTTTTCTATTAGAGAATTGGGGTAACCTTATGGTTGTGCTTAAATTTCTGTATTGTTGGCCATTCAACATGTCTCTTGTTCTAGATTCACCAGATGTGGCAATTTCTTGGTATCTCAGTCACAAAACTGAAGAAATTAAGGGAATAAGCACTGATTTTTTATTTTTCTACACATTCTTGATGCGTTTTTATGGCATATTCGTGAAGCATATATCACTATTACACATGATGAAGGAATTGCATAACATCTATTTTCTTTGTTTGTTCAGATGTTTTCTTTTTCTATGGCTACTGTTTGAATTTATGGTGCTTTGGTTGTTTATGCATGTGCATTCTGTTTACTGCTCATCACTTGTTTTATGATGCAGTGTAATGATATCTTCTCATGTAAATTGCATATTGTATCAACTTATTATGAAATATAGATAAGTTGATACAATGTGCAATTTATTACGAAATATATTCTCAACCTGTGGCGTGCCTATAATAGCATATATACGGCTCAGTGAAATTCGTTGTTTTATTATTTTAATTTGTGCCCTATGTTGGCCAGGTTCGTTGCATTCTTTATTTAAGCATGTGGAGTCAGTATCAGACTTTCGTGAGAAGGTTATATGTTTTCTTAGGGACAAGGTAAGTAGTTGTACATGTAATTTGTGTATTGCATGTTTGTAGGCAAACATTTTAGAGAGAGTTTTTTTTTTTGTCCAGGTGTTCCCAGTTAAAGCAGAGCTGCTGAAACCTCAAGCGGAAATGGAGCGGTATATAACAGATTTGATAAAGAAAGTATGTTCATATTCTTTCACTTTTGTGTCCATCTGATGGTTTACATATTTTAAGTTCTGAGTAATATTTTTATATGATACACATTAACAACAAAATGCCATTGTTTAGAGTGTTCATGATGTAACTCAATCGGAATTTAAGCTATTTATGGATTTCTTGCGAAGTTTGAGCATATTTGGGGATTCTGCTCCTCGAGAGTCCTTTCAAGAACTATGTGAAGTCATTCAAGCACAGGCTGACCTCGATGCACAATTCGATGTAAGTTTGTGCTAATCTTTCTCCTATGAAAGCATGTGCGAATGTATGAAAGAATGGTCTTCTGAAATTGGACACTTTCGACTTGGTTGTACTCAAGTATAGGTGGTTTTCCTTGGCTCTAAGACCTAAATATTTGTTAATATGTTTCAGCTAGCAGATTTGATTAACTCATTCGCATAAGATATGTTTGAAACTTAATATGTTTCTCCTATGAAAGCACAGGCTTCTTTAACTTAAATTTTGGGTCATGTGAACCTTTGAGGCTTTGAGCTGGGATAGAGGAATGGATGGTGATACCATTTTTCTGAACTAATGAGAAATCTAAGAAATTATATTAGTATCACAATGCAGCATTTAGAAAATTATTATAATATCTCAGAAAATTTATAAAGATGTTAGCTGCATACCACCTGGTAACTAACAAAAACAAAATATAGAAAATTGCATGCCATCTAGATAGTTATTAGTTTTCATTCTTTGTTTCGGATAATTTTTCTTTTTCTTATTGTTCATATTTCTTCTTTCAGGTTTCTGATTTTGACCACATTGAGAGGTTGATTTCATGCATGTATATGGCTCAACCGATCTTCATGGTATCATTAAATTTGGTTAATAAAATCTAAGCTGTGGTAGTTTTTGGTGAATATCTTTTCATCTCTTCCAACTGCTGACCTGCAGAAAGGTGCATCAAGCAGCAAGTTCCTCAATTATTTCGTTAAGCAAATTGTTCCAGTTTTTGATAAGGTAAATGTCTTCATTTGTATTTCATCCTCTTTCAATTTAAGATACCGTTTTCATTAAGGCTTGGTTGTTTCTCTGCCATACTATCCATGTCCTGCATAAAATGAAAGTTTTTATTTCAAAAAAAATGAGCATCACAGTTTTCTTTTACCTTTGCATACTTTAGCTTCCTGAAGAAAAGAGATTGGATTTCCGTAAGACTATTGCTTCAAGTTCACAATATGCTACAGCACAGGATTCACGTCTGCTTCTTCCGCATGTTGTTCAGTTGCTCAAGGTTAGTACAAACAGGGATTAACTATTTCCTTCGATCACATAAAGTTTGGTTTTGATGTTATTTTATACACTTTTAAACATCATGCTTATTATTTATGTTGCAGAAATACATGCCTGGCAAAAAGGTGGAAGATATCAACCATAATTATGTTGAGTCCTTGCTGTACACTTTTCACCATTTGGCCCACAAGGTTAGACAACTGAAAGATTGGCTATCTGTTGTGAAATACATTTTATTTTTCATGCACTTGCTGACCATTCGTAATACAGACTCCGAACACAACGAACAGTCTCTGTGGCTATAAGATTGTTACTGGGCAGCCATCAGATAGACTTGGAGAGGATTTCTCGGAGCATTACAAAGATTTTACAGAGAGGTAGCTCACAGTTATTCATTTCAAACAGGTTTCCTTGTATTTTGATATCTAAATTTTGTCACTCGTTTGAAAGATTAGCTGAATGAGCTATGCTAGTAATCAGTTCCAAACTTCCAATTACTTGCTTCATATTAATCTTTCCTTTTTAATCCTTCTATCCTCTGTTAAGTTCCAGTTAATCGAACCATTTCCAGCTTCATCCCTCCTTGACAGTAGTGCATAGTATCTGCTCTTAAGATTAAAATATATAATCATGTTAAAAAGAGGGAACTCCCCAGATGGGATGCCTTACTGTGTTTTGGTCGTTTGGCATCAACTCCTCTAGATAAATGTAACTCTAAGAGCTTGTTGATCTACGAGTAGATTCTAAGAATACATGAGAATCACCTGTGTAGAGTGGTATCAGTGGCAACAACACAACATCACCTGCTTTTGCTGACAAAAAATGTTTGCATTTGGGATTCTAGCTCTGGTTTAGATCCAACAAGTGGTACGCAATTTTGAAGTCGAGGAAGCCAACTATATATCAGTAAAATCTTAATTCAAGTGGAAACTTTTGTTTGTGATAGGGGTGTATTTTTGGAGACCTGAGAACAAATATGAGGCCACTATCATGATTATCATAATGGTGCTTACATTTCCTCTACTAGAGCATTGGATGGAGCATACGAAAATACATCTTAGGCCCGATTTTCATGTGTTGATATGTAATCACCATTTTTCAAAAAATAAGGAGTGTTCATATTTGTATTGATGATTTTTGTGCTCTCCCAAATTCTGTTATTTTGTAGATTCTTATTACTGAAAATTTGCAGGTTAACTGGAACGGAAGAGACAGTTAGAGCTGCCTCCAAGAGGCTAACTCAGGGAATGGCAGATTTCAACAAGGTGATATCTTCAGCAAAGACTGAAGAGGAGAAGACTAAAATTGTAAGTTGTCATATAGAATCAACAATAGTATGATTGACCAATTTTCCATTTTTCCTTCAAGAACTATCTACTATCTGAAGCTAAAAAATTTGCCCTGTCCATTCTTGTTGTCATATTTGTATTATGTAACCCTTCATCCTGCCAATTGAGATTGAATGCGTTTGCAGAAATCTGATCAGCAGAAATCTACAATGACAATGAGGGCATATAACAACATATTGGCAATGTCGCAGGTGCATTCTCTGTCTTATGTGGGCAAATTTATTTGTTTCAGGGCTAATACTGTTCAAATAGTTCAGCATTTGGCTTAGCTCAAGTATATTTCTGCTATGTCATATTCCTGTTGTTGACATGTCAGAGTGAACCATATCGAGCTTTAATTGCAAAACTCAATTGCACTAAACCAAATTGAACCAGTAAGAAATAATATTCCAAGATGATGGTCATATTTCTAAACTTGTAGAAAGCATGTTTGGCAGTTAATGTTTGGCTCATTTCTGTATTCCTTCCATGCTCACTGCTGGAGCCTGATATGGTGTATATTTGCATCTGTCAGAGGAAACTAACTTTCTGTTACATTGTCTAAATTTATCTTCCTTTTAGCCACTGCATGGGAAGTCTCCTTCATTCATTGGCGATAAGAAAATCACTCTTTCATGGATGGATCAGCCAAAGAAACCAGTAGCTACGACTGCAGGGTTGAATACTAACTACTTAGTGTTTCTACATTTACCAAATATTCATCTGCATTTCTTTCTTACTAATTTCTGCTATGTGGATCATTTAGATTGAAGAGGCCCCAACCTGCTACGAACGGAAATGGCCCTACAAAGAAGGGACGAGGAGGAATGCAGAATCAGCTCGTAAACAGAGCTTTTGAAGGATTGTCTCGTGGTGGTGGTAGAGGCAGTGGAAGAGGGGTCCGTGGCCGGGGCCGGGGAGGCCGAGGAAGAGGATGGGGCTACCGCTAAGATCAACTAGGATGTTATCCAAGTTGATGGATTAGGATCAGCTTTCTGCTTCCTTTTGATGAGAGTACTACGGGAATTTACTTCTTGTATACTTTGTTGGAGTTGGCTCGTCTGTATGCAGCAAGGGTTGGGATGTATGGTCCTTCAAGGTCAACTGCTCAGTGCTTAATTTCTTGTCGGAAGCTCGTACAAAGGATGCCCGGAACGTGGACGATCTGTGAAGCTTAGCTGCTCATATACCCACAGCGGTGTCCTTTGACACCCAGATCGTTTGTTAGTTTACTAATTTTATCTAAATTGTTTGATGAACTGAACTGTTAGAAGTTGTTATTAGATTATGTATTATTCAATTTTTCACATAGTTGAAAGTACACATGCATTTTTAACGCTGATCTTGATTATATTCAATTTTGTCAGTCAAGCGTGTTCATTGCATTATATCAGTGCGGTTCATTTTTCTCATGTATTTTAATTAAATTGAACGTGTTCTAGTCTAGCTGTGAGTTCGAGCAGGTAGTTTTGTGGACATCTTTGCAGATCTATTTTTTTGTTGCTGTTCGTGATTTTTCTGGCGAAAGAAGTAACGAAGATCATGGTTGTTCATTTTTGCGTAATTATTTTTCATTTAATTGCTTTGTGGTACAATAGGAAACAGAAAACCTCGAGCACTCTGTATGTCCTCTGCCCCTGCGGTATGGTTCCATTGACGGCCCAATTCTGTGGGACAATTCAGCACAAGCTGCTACTAAACGATGGCATCCACGGAAGGTCTTAGCGGAGCATCTAGACATGGTTAACTACTTAGCTCATCGGTCTTTATCTTTATCATGTATTTTTTAGTTTTTCATTTTTGATAACAGAAAGAGATAGGGAAAAAAAGCAATGTTGCCTCTGGATTTGGAAAAATAGTAGAACACCTGAATTTCTTCTGTTCAAATTTCAACATCAGCACATGCCACAGTTGTCCACTATTGGGAGAAATTTAAGATTTTGAATTTTGAAATTCTAAAAAAATTGGACAAACGTGACCTGCATTGATTTTGATATTTGAAATTTCAAATGTTAAATTTGAAATTACAATTTTAAAATTTATATTACTCCTAGTGGTGGGCAAGCTTTTCGTGTGTCGATTATGAATTTAAATTTGAAATGACAAATTTGAAATTTTAACCACTTAATTTCAAATTTAAAATTTGAGTAAGGTGTTCATCCTATTCTCCGGACAGGGGCAAAATTGTCCTTTACATGTATCTTTCCCTTTAAAAAAATAAAACATGGTAATACATGGTAGGGGCAAAGACTGATGAGCCAAGTGCTTAACCATGGTTTTTTCTGGGTGCACCGCTTACTAATGATTTTCTATGGATGCCTTCTTTTAATATTAACCTGTGCTGAACTCTCCCAATTATCTGTTTATGTTTCGCGCAACTTTCATCCATTACAGATCAAGTTGGAGGAAGAACATAAGGGTTCACCGTACCTGGTCCGATATCACTAGCAGACTGCCTTTTGTTTCAAAAAATTTAAAATTTTATAAAATTTTGGAGGTGGATGTAGGTAAAATAATTTACGTGTGGGTGTAGATTTATTTTATTGGTATATTATTAGAGTACTATCTCTTTCCTTAAATTAAAGAGGTCAATGTAGATGTTATATTTGACTCTTCGATTTATTTAAAAACATTGTAAAAATATTATTTATTTTATTGTGATTAGTTTTATCATAAGAGATAGTTTGAATATAACTAATTTGCTTTTATATTTATAATTGTTTTAATAAAATGATCTGTCAAACATGATGCATCAAAAATAAAAATATCAAAAATTTAGAAACAGAAGAAGTAGCGACTTATAGGCGTTGTGATGTCCGCTGTATACTTCTTATATTCTTATTCTTAAATTGATGTCGCCGTTTATTTTTACGATTAACTTTGACTATTTATTTTATTTAAAAAATTTGTTCGAATATATAAAATTTTTAAGTTGTGATTCAAATAACTATAAGGCCGTTTGGATCCCTTCATTTTGAATAAATTGAAATCTACGTAATGAGTTAGACTATTTAGCTTAAAATTTGAGATTTCACAACTTTTACCACTCACAAATAAGCATATCTCGAATTAATAGAGTGGGAGATGAAAATGAATTTTATAGACTATTATGCTACAATTTTATTCTTCAACTTATAACATATTTTTCAACTCACTTCTCTACAATAAAAATGCAACATATATAAGTATATCTCTTATATGATTAACAATAAATATACAAATATATTTCATATACAACTATATTAACTTAATTAATTTATGTTTAAATTGTAATTTTTAAAATGAATTCAATTCTAAAGATACAAACGGACCCTAATAATAAATCAAATTATATCAAAATTTTTTGTAAAAACAAATGATCAAAATTGAATTTAAAAGTTAACGACGACATTAATTAAAAAACGGAGAGAGTACATTTTAGCATACCTTTGCTCCTTCTCGTGTATGATGTGATGTCCTAAGAAGGAATAATTTCATCTATACCCATTACTTTAGTTGCACTTAATGATATTTAGGACCAAACCTCACATATTAACTAGTTTGATAGTATATATGAAAAATGCACTCAAAGTGATAGTATAAAGTGATAATATAGATGCAAATAGCCTCTAAGAAGAAAACAGTGGAAGTAATAGTCCACTGAACATCACTTTTTCCATGAGTGTACATCGAAAAATATTTACAGAGGATATTCCTCCACTTAAGCACAACACAACAAAAACCTATGGGACTCTCGGGAGCCTTCGGCAAGCCTAGAGCTTCTCAAGATCCGACCTCTACGTTGGTTGTTAGGAACTATCTTGCAACTATCCACTACCTCTCCCCAGTAGGCTTAAGGTCCGTATCAGTGAAACGGAGGTCATGTTTTTACTGAAACTTTGTCCTCGCCATCAGCTACAGGCTCTGGTGCATCTACCGCAGCGCTGCTTGGTGTTGGAGCAACTTCCACGGCATCGATCTTCATCGAAGACGGGTCATCATCTTCCTTGTCGTTTTGGCATTCTTCTTTGCTCTTGTCAGAGCCCTTTCTGCTGAACACGCTCTTCAGGTTATGAGCGGTCTTGCTGCCAGCGTGTTTCACAATATGCACAGCCTTCTTCCTCAAATGCCGTTTCGTCGGACTGTCCAACTCCTCTCTCTCAGGGCTCGAGTACTGATCATCTGCTCCTTTCTGCGTTTTGATGTTCCCAGGATCTTGATCGACCACGTATGTTACTGAAACCCTGCTTTCTCCGACCGGCTGAATGTTGGGGTGAGGCGTAACACATGTAGGAGCTTCATCGTCGTTCTCTTTCTTTGAGCTCCGGTTCAGCACAGCTCCAGCTAGTTTGCCCAGACCCTTTTTGACCTTGCGGAGATGACGATGCCGCGTTTTACCATTGCCAGGTTCCTCGTTGCTGGAGTCGCTTCTCTGAGACCCTGACACTGATGACCTTGGGCTATCGCTGCAAGCATCGTTCTCCCGTTGGATTTTCGAATCCTGGCACCGAGGACGTCCTTTACGAGGCTCCCATGTACCGGTAACATCACTGCCTGGTCGATGCACCCAAACTTCAGCCTTCTCCAATCCTTCAATACCAACCGGTTCATATTCATCCGTCATGTTTCGAAATTCTTCAGGTGATTCACTTTCGTTATTGGGCCTTGATGAAGAACTGGACCTAGGTGTGCTAGCTTTGCCCGTCTTGGGTGTTTCACATTGCTCCACTTCATCATTAAGAACCTGCAAAGCACGATGCACATCATATCTATGTATTTCACATTTGGACAAGTGGTAAGTGCGTGATGGTCATCAGCTGATCTTCTATTGTAATTCAGTATGCCATGCAACCAAAAGGAAAAAAAAAAAAAACTTGGATGCCAATCAGTCAGTCCCACCCAGGAAACTTCTTGATCACCAGGAGAGAGTAAAAATAGATCCATAACTTACCTTTTCGTTTTCATCTTCAAGTACCGTTACAGCAATGTGAATCCTCCCTGTCCTTATATTCTTTAGTGCCATCCATATATCATGCCGTTGTCCACCTCTCAATTTATTGATGCTTATGGAACAATCACTAGAAAGTGAGCAAGAAATAAGTTTTAGCTGTACTTCAAAGGCTGAAATGATTGGAATGCTTGGCGCTTGCCAAACAAAAATCTGAGTAAAGAGACTAACCCAAGAGAATCATCAAAAATAGGATCTTTGTCTCGGACTTGAAGAGAAAGAAGATTTACTGCTTCCCATGAAGTTATCGGTATTTTAAACTCCTCGAGCCATTTTGGGTTAAGAGTTTTCTTATGGATCTTTGTCTGAAAACGGTAGGGTCCAAGATGGCCTTTCACATACGGGTCAGCTAGTCCTGCATATGCATCCAACAATAAGCATTTGGCTGAACAATATTCAAGTGTAGAAGTCCATAAAGTTCAATAGTGATTCGGACCCTTAAAATTTTTCTGAATATACACATACCGTTTGGATCAGATGGCTTCATCTCCACACCTTCCAAGATCTCTACCTTCGCATGTGCAATAGGCGGGTTCTCATCAATACTAAACCAATTCTCTGGTATATATATTGGTATAAGAAATTAGAATAATCAGATATTTACAGAAGAGGAAAGTTTAAAGAACTACTGTGGCAGAAAGGGAAGCTGTTTGATGAACCTTGCAAGTACATTGACTAAACTAAGGGCATTAAAACTATGGTAGTATGACTAAACTCGTTCAAGTTAGTAGAAGAAACTGCTAATATCGATTCAGAGATAACTAACAGGAAAAGTTTTTAAAAGGTAGTGCAAACAGAACAAACAGGTAAAAGCTAAAAATTGTTTTGCTGCACGTATATGAAAATCACCTGTCGACTCAGCAGCAAACTTTTCCAGATCAATAACCAGCATGTTAGGCTGCAAAAAATATTTATAAGAAATTATTGAGTGTTCAGCTATAAGAGATTGTCCTAGAAAATGTTACCTAATTCCTAATGGAATGCCCACACCATGCAAAGCAATAATCCATGGCAGGCATGCTATACAAAAATTGAAGTGAGACTGTAAATTCTAGGTACACAAGCCCATTAAATATTCTATTTCCATTCATTGTTTGACAATCCACTGACAAAAGCACATGAAGTATATCCAATCAAAACCAATGACTACCCTCAACACAACTTAGAATTTTAATAATAGATAACATGCTTGCTTTCAGGATGGATGACTTCACAGATCTAACCTCAACAAGGGTCTGTCCGAAGGCAACATCCAACATTCTGTCCTGCAAAATTGAAGCAAAATAAAAACATTAGTGACCAAAATGACAATTTATGTGTGTAGCAGGAAGTATACTACAACATGCACACTTACAAGCCACCCTGAAATTCCTGGAAGTTCAGTTACATCAAGCCCGTGACTGAATAAAGGTTTCACTGTCATTTGGAAGTACGGAGGCTCAACAAAGCAAACTCTTACACGCCCGATGAATGGCCACTCTTCGAGAAACTTCACACCTACCAGAACCTGCACGTAAGCACTTGACATTCTAGTAAGTATAACACTCTGAAACACATGCTGTCTCATTATCCAAAAAACAAACATAAAATTCTCCAAAAAATATTTATAAGTTACTGTGGCACATTAGCGTTCTATTTTGTTCACATATGCTATCTCATTATCTGAAAAGCAATCAAAAAATTCCATAAATTATTTCATTTTCTTCAAGTGGACTCAATGTCACTTGCCCAACAATCATTTTCTCTTAAAACTATATGCAGCTTCGATCCATTGCAGTGTTTAATAATAATAATGGGTAAATTAGCTAGTTTGCTAACCATTAAGTACTCAATATCTAAAGGAATATTACTCGCTCCTAAAATAAGAAGATTAGAGTAATGAAGCGCTACCTTTCCTTCAATATGCATCCCAGTTATATGCATAATTGTTGTAATGCCAAATCCTAATCTCTTCCTTAGTTGCACAGACATTCTTGCATCCATATCATCGGCTGAAAGGAAGTTGATCCCTAACTCCAGAACCTGGCACACATTTATTGAAATTTGTCGTTTCATGGTTCACAGAGCAGGAAAAGGACCTCAGGATATAAAAGTGCCATACACATTACTCACCAAATGGTCATCATCAGTAGATTGGTTTACAACCCTAATATCTGTAAACATCGGTGGGTTCCTACCTAAGTAAAGGCTTTCAATAGCTGCTTTCTTCTGCAAATGCAATATGTGTCGAAATTTGAATCAGGTACATATCTATCACTGAAAATAATATGCAATAAGCCTGGAAACTGGCAGAAGATTATTCTTTTGCTTCTGATGAACTTTAAAGAAAACAAGTCTCAAGTGACACATGGCATACAATAAACGGTAGCTAATCAGTAATAGTAGCTCTGAAAAACTGTATACTTACTGCTGTCCAGGGTTTGAACTTCTCCAGAAACCACGGGAATATGGGCAAAAGAAACTGCTGGGATGCGACCCTCTCCATGCAAACTGGCCAGATCTTTTCCACAGCATAATTTAACCACCTGACTGTCTCTGCATCAGAGAGAAGCTGATCCAAGAGTAAAGTTAGCTAGAATTAGACAAAGGAAAACATCAACACAAAAGCTGAATACCAAAATACACGAAGAAAGTGTGTAAAATACCTTTCTCTGATTGGCACCTTTCCTTTCCTCATATTGTAGCCGCCTCCGTAGTCTCATCGTGTACCGTTCATTCACCTAAAAATACAATGATGTCACCACGAGGTAGTCTGAAGAATTGAAAACTTGATGGTGATCGGGCATTGAATACTTTAGTGCATTGGATTATGAAATACATTGCCGCTGGTGAGTACATTTTCGAATTTAGTTTGTAAGAATTGGTTAGCGTGGTTGTCACACGATCAAAACAGCAGCCTTGACATCCTCTCTAAAGAGGAACGATTTTCCATTAATGAACTTAACTGCTCCAACCTTAACAACTCTGTACCTGAACAACTGTTGCACTAGTAAAACGGAACTTTAGTGACTAAGGGCACTCCCAATGTAAGATTTCATAGATCGTTTCTAAGAGTAATAAATTGTGTTAGACTCAATCCTCTTCAATGCATAGTTTTTATAATGGTTTTTATATAAATTAAAATTTAATGAGCTCTTATATATTTTATAAGAGAGAATTGTGTCATAGAAACCAGTAGAGTCTTTCTAATGCATATTTTGTAGTTTCTTAATGCTTTGGTTTTAATGAAGAGGTGGTTTTTTATGTAGAAATAGTTTTTTCATCTTTTATTCTCTTTCTTTATTAACTCCTTTGTCATATAAACAGTGATAAAAACTACTATTAATGCACTATTGGAAGTGTCCTAAGCATGTACTTATATGCATTCTCCAGATGCACCAAACTGGTTTCTGTAGTACTTTCCATGTGCTTCACCCATTCCCAGGTCCAGCACATGCCGTCCCAACCTTTTGAATTTCCCCCCGTAAAATACACGGTGTAAAAGAGTACGGAGTGTGCAGCATCCTCCCATTGACGAAACAGAAGAAAATGTGGAGCATATCCCAACTTAAATTCGATAGCGGCCCGTTCTTATCGGTACGCGTCACGGCGGCCTTCCGGTCAAAAGTGACGCCTCCATGAGAACGCGAGGACAGAGACGGAAACGGCACCAAACCCACCGAAGCAGGCAATGCGGTTTTCAAAATCCAGGAAACGAAAACGAAAGACTAGAAATGAACTGCGGTACAGACTACAGAGGCGATCGGGCTCCCGGTTCCGAAATGAACCTGTGCGCGAGCTTGGATTTCAGTCAGACTCGCGGCGGAAACTCGAAGGTTCGCTCGCAGGCGATGTAACAGTACACGGAGGTGGTGGGGGAAGAGTTGACCAGTTCCCGGCAGCCAGGCACGGGGGAGAGGAGAGAGGAGGGCACTCACCGCGAAGATGTAGAGCAGCGCGACGAGGTGGATCACCGGGTGCGCCCATCCTGCGGCGGCGGCGGCCCAGAGCGCGAGCAGCACGAGCGCGGCGTGGTGCACCACGGTCACCTCCGTGATGTCCATGGCGTCCTCCTACCTCCCCTCCTCCCTGTCAGGTGTCGATGGAGGCGAACCGAGCGCAGGGGACAGAGGAAATCTCAGGGGGAAGGGGGACAACAAGCAGGATGTCGGCGGCACGGGACGGGAGGGGTAGGCTAGTGCTCCTATAAAATAACCGGCGGCGCGGCGGCCGACGCGGATGAGGAGGTGAGGGCAATCATCGCCATCGGCTGCACCGCACTGCTCCGTTTCGGGGGCGCGCTGCGTGCTGGCGCTGGCGTGGCGCGGGCGCGGGGGAACGTGGCGGCCGTTGGGCTCGGCGCATGGGGCGCGTGGCGCGGGCGTCGATGCCGTGCGAGTTCGTTTCGCTCGGGCCGAGAGAAGGGGGCGGTGGCCGGTGGACGACGATGGGACGGGGGTTTTGATGGGCGCACGCGGCGACGGGATGGGGATGGGACGCCGCGGGCCTCAGGTCTTCCGTTTCCTCCCCGGCTAAGCATCGGGCTGCCGCGGGTGCTGCTGATGTAGGCGTTGGACTTGGACGGGTCGGGCGCGGACAAAGCAGGAGGGCGGCGTGGCGGCTCGGTAAAACGAGAGTTGCTTCCACGCGGGACGACGGGTGGGATACGGGAGAGGGGACGCGTTCGGCGTTCCAGTTCAAGGCCACGAGGAGTTCTTGCTTCAAACAAGGCACGCGGTGGGACGGTCCAGGTCCAAGATTTGACATCGGAATGGAATCCTACCTCACGGTGGAGGCTCACCTGCTCCTACTGCGAATTCGGTTTGGACTTCTACACATGCCGCGCCGTCGTCACAAACTCACGTCGGCCACGAACGCGGGAGGACTGCTTATAACTGGGCGATCGGGCCAGGTTACAGGCCGTTAAGGAATGACGGGTCATTAATGATAACTGGGCAGAAACAGGCCGTACTTACGAAGCAAGCGGCCCAATTACATCGAAAGCGTTTGAAAATAGGAGGAGATGGGAATCGAACTTGAGATCTGGTACAAGATATTGGGCGTCTCTGATTGAGTGTAAGCTTTGTTGCGGTCTCTGCTCAAATGCTGCGACTGTGTGTGACTGACACTGACACACAAATCCTATTCGGCTACTTCTGCTTCTCAGTTTCTATTTAACCATCTCTTGTTTCCTCTTAATTTCTATATCGTTCAAAACAGGTTCATCAGTAAATGGGTTAGAGCGCGTTGGCATGTAGGAGTACCATGCATGACAGAGATCTATCTCAAGGTCACTCTTCGGCACTTCAGGAACCACAATCCTATCTCGAAGATGCGCACACAGAGATTCTAGCTAGTGTTGCATACACAAATATTCAGAGTGGCTAGCACACAAGAAAGAGGATTGCATAAAGTTTATCCGAATGGGTTTAACACACCTTCTTCAGTTTCATTCTTCCTTGGATATATCCCCTGACTGAATTTTTTTTTTACCAGCATTTATCATTGTCACCATGGGAGTAGAACTAGATCATCCTTGGGTCAGACCAATTCTTCTTCAGCACGGGAACGGGGCACGTACAAAAGTTTCCCATCTTTTCGATGCTGACTGGCTTCAGAAGATAGTCGCATGCCTCGCATTTTACTCCTTTCAGCATTGACTCCGTCTGATGGTTCGTCGATTGCACGGCATGACAATAAAAATGCTCCTTGGAACGCTCCTCGTGGAAGCATACCACTGCTCCATAGGCCATATAGAGGGGCAGCCCGCCATATGGTCCATGTTGCAGGGACCACCGGCGCCACACTGGCCCCGGCGTGCGGCATAGTATCTTGATTCACTCCTCGTCATCCTCAGGGTCGACGCCCTCTCGCTCCTGGCCAAGTCGGACACCTCGTCTTCCAATGTTTTCATGTCTTTGTGCGGGTGGTACTATAAAATTGTATGGGACCTAGATCCTATGAGAATCTATAATATTTATATTAATGTCACCTAATCTTAATCTCAATTTTCAACTACCACGTCATCTTTTTTTTTTACCATTGGATCTTCAGCAAAACTGCATCTGAACCGTTGATCCCTCGTCTTCCTAACCTCACCTCCCCACCGCGCCCCACTGCATCCTCGCCCACTTTCCACCGCGCCGACTCCTCGCGTCCCCTCCTGTGCCGCGGCGACTCCCCTCCCCCCCTCCGTGCCGCCTCCATCCCCACACCACCTTCAGCCTCACCGTTGGATCTATTAAATTTCTTTCAAGAAAGGGGTCAGCAGGGAAACTTGTTCCAGACATACTTCCAGCTCTCTAACTAATTTGTTTCATAAATAATATTTTCCATCTATATATACAATTTACTGTACATACTATTTCATTAGAAATATAACAAAAAATGGAAAAAAAAAAGAACACGTTATTAGCCTGAAAACCACACTTGAGCAGCCTAAAATGTACGCTTGACAGACCGAAAATCCACGGTGCAACAAGGAGAAGACATCCCAACTCCATTGTGGTCCTAACTTTCAGCGACGATTCCTAGACAAGAAGTGCCACGAGCAAGCGAATGCCAGGCCCAGGAGAATTGGGCGTCTGTGACCGAGTGTGAATTCGCTGCGGTCTCTGCTCCTCAAACACTGCAGCTTTGTGTAGCAGACACACCGATCCTTCCTCGGCTACCTTTGCTTCCAGTTTTTATTTAACAATTTCTTGCTTCTTAGTGTTGAAATATTTGGGCTTGGCACTTTATTTCTTAATTTAATTTTAAGGCTCACTTTGAATGGTAGGGTGACTAAAATCTTTAATCTCACATGAGTAGGTGAGGAGTAACTCAACCAACTTAAATAAGTGTGAACTATGGTTTACTAGTTGAGAAGTTGAGAAAGAGAAGGAGCCACGCACGCGTCGAGCTGAGCCGTGCCGTGCCATGCGCGGTGAGTTACACGTGTTTTTGCGTAACTTGTGACTTGCGTGTTAAAGCAGAAGTTTTTATTGCACTGAGTTAATTTTGACTCAATTAAAACGATAATTAATTTTGCCCTTTTCTAAAAATTGAATTGATCCAATTAAAATGACAGATTAAATACAGATATCACTAATAACTGACGTATTAATTGAAGGACCATTAATGATCATTTACTCTCTCGCAATAAAGTTGATTCAGTGCACTGTGGTTATAAAAAGTGCTTCTCTTTCATCCTGAATCCTTACCTCAGAATTCTACTGCTATTGCTGCATCTTTCGCATTCCCTACGAGAGCGACCTTCGAAACCTCATCCAGCTGCGACACCTGCACAGGTAAGCGGGTGATCAAGTTTTTAGAAAGCACATCATCTAAACGATTGCTCGCTTCCGTTTGACTACTTTCTACTATTTCCAAAAGAATGTTCATAAGACTGCACTGCTTTGATTCTTTCTGCATGGACTATGTTTGAATACTTAAGCAGCTAAACATGTCGACTGTTGAAAACAGCACCGCCGATGCTACAAGGTATAACTTGATTTTTCTCTATTTATTTGTCGTGTTTTTTCTATTTTTATACAAATTTAATATGAGCATGAGCACATCTTTTGTCACAATATCACTCATATTCATTAATAAATTAAGAATTAAAATATACCATAAAAATACCTAAATTTCTAATACTTCATTTCTACATCGTTCCAAATAGGTCATCAGCAGATGGATCAGAGCACGCTGGAATGTACTACTTGTACCATGCAGACAGAGATCTGTCTCAAAGAAGTCGCAAAAAGAAAAAAAAAATGTTTCAGGGGCACCCGGCACTTCAGGAATCACATCCTATCTACAGGATGCACGCGCACCCACACTCTACCTAGTGTTGCATACACAAATATTCAGAGTGGCTAGCACACAAGAAAGATGATTGCATATAGTTTATCCAAATGCGTTTAACACACCTCATTCAGTTTCGTCTTCGTTCATATTCTTTCTTGGATACGTCCCATAACTTTACTTTTTTACCCGCGTTATCGCGGTCACCATGGGAGTAGCTACGTAGATCATCCTTGGATCAGACCGGCTCTTCTTCAGCGCGCGCGCGCGCACAGAAGTTCTCGATCTGTTCGATGCTGACTGGCTTCAGAATGTAATCGGATGCCCCAAGTTTTCGACCCCTTTCATCATTGACTCCATCTGATCGTTCGCAGATTGCCCGACATGACACCAAAAACAAGTCAACCATCTCGGTCGATATAACAGGCGTCGCTAACAAGCACGCTATTCATTTCATACATTTATGTACTCTTTTTCGTTTATGTGCGTTACACATGTCATTTACTCGCTTTTCGAATTAAATGGGTTATACATGTTGCTGAAAAAAAAATGCATGGCACACATTGCAATGTGGCCGCCACAATACTGCAGCGACGTTTATGTTACACGGTCTGTTAAAGAACGGCGGGCCGTGCCTAGGCAAGCTGCGGGATATGGTGCCGGCTCGAGGCACGGCTGTTTATGTTACACGATCCGAAATGGGCCGTGCCGGCCTACCGGCCAACTGTGCTAACAGCTCACATAAAAAACTAAAATCTATTTACACCAAACTACTATCAGACCCTGCCGTGCTAGGCCTTATGCTTGACCTCCGGATCAGACACAGGCCCGATGAGTGGGCTCGGGCTTGTGCCGACTGGGCTGTGCCATTTCTGGATCGTGTCCAAATGGGCAAACCCAATGTCAACCCATTTAGCACGGTCCATATTGACTCAGGGTCCGCAACCTCTCGCCGCCCGCCCGGTCGGACGCATCGTCTTCCAGGGCTTCTGTGTCCTTGCGCGTGTTGGGTGCGTTCTGCATCAGGTTGAGCGACCGAGTGCTTTGCCGCCGGGCGCCGGCCATATGGACGTGCTGCAGTCTTCCATCTTGGGGAACCCGCGAGGGACGCGGAGGTCGCTTACGCTGATACAAAACTGATGCCTTCTTTAGTTCTTTAGTTTGGAACGAACGAAAAATAAGAAATAAATTGATTTATGTAAAATTTATGTATAGTTCTTGTGAATCTACGTTCAAAAGGAGCCCTGAATTAAACGTAATTTCTATTTGCTTCGACTTTTGCTATTTCTCAGATTATCAATATTGCTACATGAACATTCTTCTCACTATTGAAAAAAAGTAAAGAGAAAAAGAATCGTTTGATGCCAAGTCAATTACTATAATTCACTGAAAGTCACGTGATTTCTGCTAGCGACTGAAATAGCACCTAGCCGCTTACGTTGTTCGTCCAAATGATATTTTTTCGAATCGTGCCATTTCTGTGGTGCTCAAGAAATCGTATAGCATCTGTTTATTCTTTGTGTGGCAGGAGAGCATACTCCCTCGGTTCTTTAATTGATATCATTGTTGGCTTTTAAATTCAATTTTAGTTTTTTGTTTTATTTAATTGTTTTTGATAAATTTTATATATTTTAATATAATTTTATTTATCATTAGAGTTATTGGAATCACAACTTAAAATTTTATATATCTAAATTTTTTTAATAAAACAAATAGTCAAAATTAAATTTAAAAGTCAACGATAATTAAAGAACTGAGGAGCATATGGCAAGCAGTAGTGCATAACGAGGTTATTCATTCCAGATTGTTGCACGTCCCAATTGTGTACAGTAATGATTGGGGATTTGAATAAAGTTGCATAACCAAGCTCAGGCCTTTGCCATAGATAGACTCAAAGTTGACCTAGCGAGCGACGACAAAAAGAACGAATGGGTATAGGAAGATACTCCTCTACCTTTTCAATTTAAAAAAAGTCCATGTGTGATTTATAGTGTGTTTCTTTGTCGTTGAGTCAGGTCTTGCGAAACTAAAGAATTGCTTCACCTCAATAAATTAAAAGTTGTTTCTCCTCAATAAATTCAAAGAAAGGGTAAGAGCAGTGGTGCTCCTGACAGGTGGTTCTTCCTTTTCTTTATTTGGGCCAGTGATGCATAAAAGGATTTTCGGTGGGTCTGGTAACGGAGAGGAGCTCCGACAATAACGTCACAACCAAATTTCTAGTTTTCCAAAAAGATAATGCCCAGCTCGTAAAATCAACTCAACCCTAATTTAAAAAAACTTAGGCCCCTTGGAATGTAGGAATTTCAAATGAATACATTGAAATTTTTAAGGAATAAGTTTAATTTCACAGAAACAAAAAAAGTTCCTGTATTCCCTTTCCTGTTTTTTATATTTTTTTCTATAAAATTTAATTGATTTCTGTGAAATTCTTGTAATAGAAAATCCAGCGTTCAAAGAAGATCTGAATTGCATATGAATGCTAACCACGGAACCACCTAGGTGAACACAAAAAATATTATAGTATTCTACTCTATTTCAAAATAAGTATTTTTTTAACTTTTAAAATATATGTTTAACCGTTCATTTTATTTATTTTTTGAAAATATTATTTATTTTATTACGAAATACTTTATCATTTGAAATACTTTAAATATGACTTATTTATGTTCATATTTTTATAAAAAAAATTTAAATAAGATGAATAAGTCAAACATGATATTCTTTTTTTTTATATAGTCAGACACAATATTCAAATATAAAAAATGACACTTATTTTGAGACGAAGAGAGTAATTTTGTACAATAAAATTAAATTAACTTATATAAAATTTATTTTAAAATTCCTATGTTTCAAAAGGCCATAAGAAATTTCTATGCTATGCGTACAGAGAGAAGCAGACGGATGCATCATACTGGTAGTATCCAGTAATACTACTGTACTAGCTGACGTCGTTACTCCTCCTATAAATTAATGAAGGGCTTTGTCGTTTTGGCCCACCAAATAATGAGAGCCAATAAACTCTTGCTACGTAATAGGAGTACCTATGGGAGCACCCAGGCGGGAGCAGGCAAGCCGCATCCCACCGGGCGCGGATCGGCCGACGTTGAGGTCATTTTACTGCACTTGCAGTAACGTACATCTCCCGTTCCTTTTGATCTGACGATGGTCCCTTCCCACTCATCCATGTCACCGTGTTTAATGGACTCAAGAGCTAACTAAAACTTGTTTTCTCGATTGCAACCGAAGATCACATGTACCTATAAGTATTGGTGAAATTTAAACATATTAGTGGAACTTAAACATTAGGGGAATTTAAATATATTTTAATAAATTATATTTTGATTATTCATACCATGTAAATTAAATTAAGGGCGTGTTTTGGAATTTTTTAAACGGTTGATCTTCAAAAATCTAAAAAAGTTTCATTAAGTTCCTAAAGTTTCCCAGTTTACTCGTCGAGCTCTTCTTATAGTTGTTCTCCGATTTATTGCAGTCGTCCTAAATTCTTCATACTTTTTTGACTTTTAGACACCATTGTTTATCTTATTAAAAAATTCACAAATATAGGACACAAATTAGTCATGACCAGTATATCTTGTGTTAATATTAGAAATATCGAAATAACTATTGAAAACTTTGAGAACTAACATAACAGCTAGAAAACTTTAAGAATAATTCGGTGGGAATCTACGTGAAGACCTCGACAAAACGAACCTAAGGAATAATTTTGGAAAACTTTGGAAACTAAAAAAATAATTTGAAGCTAAAGAAAACAATTTTAGTAAACTTTGGGAATTAACGAAACAATTTTAAAAAGCTTTAGAAATAACTCGGGCATTTACGAAGAGCTCGACAAGACAAAACTAATGAAATAACTTTGGAAAACTTTAGAAATTTGAGAGAACTTTTTTATTTTTTTAACATTAACCATTTAAAAAAATTCTAAAACACTGAAAAAGTAGCGAAGCCTAAAAAATATACGCAACCTTAATTTAATTTCCATGTTATAAATAATGATAATATAATTTGTTAAAATATATTTAAATTCTACTAATATTTAAGTTCCACTAATATATTTAAATTTCACTATTACTTATTAGGTGCATGTGATCTCACGTCGGTGTTGCAACAGAAAAAACAAGTTTTAGTTAAATTTTGGAGTCCATTAGACACAGTGGCATCGATGAGTGAGAAGGGACCATCGTCGGATCAAAAGGAACGGTAGATGTGCGTTACTGCAAGTGCAGTAAAATGACCTCAACGTTTCCGATCCGCGGAATACAGTTTTTTTAACTCCCAAAAATACAGTTCCAACCCAGGCTATAATTCTATAGCCAAATTTGGGGAGACCACATCTACGATTTGTAGTATACCCGAAATTCCTATGCTCTCGCACATTAATCGCACACTGAGTTAACCTCTACTCGAATTAATAGAGTTCTGCGCTGGCGCGCTCCCTTGTTTTGATACGATCGATGGACACTGCTGCCGGCGAACCGAACCGGAGGCTCGAATTTGGGGCACGTTGAAAATGCTCTGCGGTCCTGACGGCGAAGTTGCTCTCTGATCACGAGTTGTCCGTCTCCAAATGAACTTGATTCTTTGTTCAAAAATTTGACTCGGATGGTCTGAAGCAATTGAATTTCTTGCTGTGTGTAAATTACGTCGAAGAAACTAACGAGAGATCAGCTGTTCGATGTACCCACATTATCCCTTCATATATATTTCATCATGTAGCCTTAAAATACTACTAGCACCTTGTAAGTACTACTTAGGACTTAGTTTGCTTTTAAATTATTGACATCGTTGACTTTTAAAGTTAACTTTTTAACATCAATTTTGACCATTCGTTTTATTAAAAAATTTGTCTTGATGTGTGAAATTATTAGTCGTGATTTAAATTCAACTAATAACGAATAAAAAAATAACAAAATTTTACATATTTGAACAAATTTTTTAAATAAAACGATAGTCAAAATTGATGTTAAAAAAGAATGGTGTCAATAATTTAAAACCTGAGAAAGTAGTTTACAACGATGTACGAGTCTTAACTAAATCGGCCCGAACTCAACTCTGACCTTGACGTGCAGGCCACGCCCGCTAATAATCCGCACAGGTAATCTACTACTCCTATTTAGAGCGAGTGGCAACTACACTCCACGCAGCGAAGCTTCGTGGAAGCAAGCTCGCGCCAATGCAGGCGTTTCTTTATCAAGTTTGTTTAGGGCGGGTCTCTTGTCAGCGACGTCGATGACAAATCAGCGGAGCGCAGTTGCGTAGAGTCCCGTCCATGTTTCCGTTCCCTGCTGGACAGCTCGCGACAACCGAAGCCGAAGCCCATAGATTATGGGACATGGGTTTATCTACGAACTGCCCTTGCTCTACTACAATTTTGACTTGGAGCACTCTAATTTTGTTCTCGCATAAGAAGTGCACTACCTGAACGTCTTGCACATTTGCGAATTAAGAAAACTGTCTCATTGATCGTGGAAGTACTGGCAGGCATGCTCTTCGCCACCCCCGCCCCCGCGCACCCAGCGTCAAAGGTTGCAGTCGACGTCGATTACGACACCGAAACCTTCTTTTTATATTAATAGATATCGGAATACTAAATTTTTGAGACTTTAAAAAAAAATTACGACAACGAAACTGTCTTAGGCTTGATCCACGCGCAATTGTATATGACCCACAGGTTGTAGTAGAGTAATTCGGCAGGATATTAAAGCTCAAATTGATTGATTGATTGAGTGGTCTCTGTTACTGTTACACTGTTGTTACTCGTCGAAATTACTGACGCATATTCAAACGCGTCGCCGTTTGCAAGTGACGAGCTTGAATGCACTGAAATTGAACAGACCAACAGAAGATCAGGTTTGATGACGGGGCTTCTTCGCCGTTCGCGATCGGATGGTTTCTTTCTTTCGGCGTGGCCGACGCCCGCGGGGCCGTCGTCGCTACTTATACGTGTCGCGGGCGTCCCGCGTCCCAGCCGCGCGTCATCTCACCACCGGGACCCCTCCTCCCACCCGCGCGAGACATTCCCGAGGAGTCTGTCTGTCTGGGTTTTGTACGACTCGACCGACCCGACCCGCACCCGCACGGCCGTGCGCCGCTTTTGGGGAAACAGATTGTTTGCGGTACGGTTCGTACCATGGCGCCTCCACAGAGCGGCGGCGGCGACCTCATGGAGGCCGGGCTGCTGGCCAACACCGGCGCCGCTGGCGCCGGCAAGCAGGAGGAGGCGGCGACGGGGCGTCCGGTGGGGCCGCGGCAGAGGGCACCTGCGTGGCGGCTCGCGCTGGCGCAGCTAAGGGAGGTGTTCCTCGGCACCAGGCTGTTCCCGCTCTTCGCCGCCGTGCCGCTCGCCGTCGTCGCGGAGCGCCTCCGTCTCGGCCGGGTACGCGCGCCTTGATCTTTCTCTCCTTGTTCCAGCTGATTAAACTCCTGCTGCTGCAGCGTGGTTTGACTATCCTGCCTTCCTCTTCTTCGATCACTTGCTCCATCGATCAGTAGTACAGTAGCTCTGTCCACGCCGCCTAAGTAGGGGTACTCGAGGGAGGAATTGATGAAGAAACTACAGAAACGCTCCACAAGAAGAGGACTCTGTGGCCTCCTGCGTGCTCAACATTTTTTTTTCTCCTCGCCCATCGTAAATTTTCTCCTCGGTGCCAGTCGCTGTACGGTACACAGAATACGGTTCCTTGCACCCTCCGGTTGTTTTCTGTGCTCTGTTTATCCACGGAGCAGGGCCGGTTCCCATCCCATTCCCGTGGCCGGTTCAATTCCCGTCGACTCCATCTTCCTGATGGACGCTATATTACAATTGCGATCATGTTCACTATCGTTCGAGCGACCAGCAGCGACGAGGCATGCATTGAGATGGGTGCATGGCATCGAAGCCGCTCCCGAGTCGACTCGCTCTGGGGGGTCGGAGGAGCCGCCGTGGCTGCCGAACCAGGGCGTGGCAAGGCTTGGCAGCTCCGACACTCTTGCCTCCTGGAGTAGTAAATCTGGAACCAAGTATCTTCTGGTGCAACCAAAACGTCAAACGGGCAGTGCAGCGTGTTGTTTCTACAAAGGCGCGCCTGTCACTCGCACGCACGCACTTTAATTTGGCGGGGAGAAAGAAAGGATTTACTACTGGAGGAGTCGATATTTCTCGCACACAGCACTCGCTACTAGGACGTGTCACTGGGGAAAAGAGAAGTGACTGAGGAGCAGGTGAGCCGTGGCACCCGTTTTCTCGTCCCTGTCAAACGCTGCTGGGTGGGGGGGGGGGGGTATCTACAAGTAGTGCTAGGACTAAGTTATTTCAGTCGCAAAACTGCTCTTGTTTCCACATAACCTGACGGACCTCAATTGTTTACTAGGCGTAGTAGGAGTTTTCGGGCGCGGCCACTGTACTTACTCTGCGAACCCAATCCTCCTTTGATTTTGACACGAACCACTACAGAAACCTTGTCCTCGCTTTCGTTCTGAGAATGTTATGTTATCCCGAGGAAAGATTCGACAGCGTTCTCGTACCAGCCGTTCAGACGTCCGTAGAAATCGGAGGGGGGCACGTCGCGCACGGGGAACAAGGGTTTTGCGCACACCTCTATTCTTTATATTTATTTTTATATTTATTTTTGATTTTCTTGAAAAGTGATTTTATGATTAAAAATAAATCTTTTTAATTTTCTAAAATAAACTTTTAAAATCAAGATAAAAAATCACTTTGTAAAATTAGAAAAATCTGTTTTTTTTTAGTTTTTAGTTTTTAATTTATTTAAAAAATTACTTAACAGAATCAAATAAAAATCACTTTTTAAAAAATACAAAAAACACAGTGTTTAACAGAGCTCTCGTGATTCTGACTGAGAATCAGAGGTAAGAGCGCTGTCAAAATCGCCCTAAGTACGGGAACGTTCGAATCAGTAGCCGATGTGTACTCCGTACTCACTACGCACAAGACGAGCTAGCAGCAGTAGTCAAAGGAAGGAGCTAGGCTGCGCACAACTCGATTTGAAGGATTGGCTCCTGGTGCTTTTTTTACTTTTATTAGTAGTTGTAGTAGTAGTTTCCTTGACAGCTGCAGGCAGCCTAAAATGTCAAAAGTTCACGGCAGCGCCAGACAGCTTGTGCTGTCTAAATGGAACCGGCAAAAACAGAGTGCTATGCTACGAAGCAACGCACAACAGAACAGATGGACCGCCCTTCCTCCTTTGACATATCAGTTTTGCTTATTTTGTGTTCAGAAAATGACGTGTTTTCCTGGGAGGTCAGGCCATTCTGTGCCCAAATATAGGATATGATTTCGTGCAAGCATAAACAAAATCATCTGGGGACGTGGCAGTGGATTTCCTCTCGTGTGGTGCTATGTCATCGGCGTGCTCTGCACTGCCTCTTGCTTCCTCTCCTTGGCGTACCGTGGCACTCCTTTCTGGTGGCATCGCTTTGCACGGGTTCTGTTCGATGAATTGCCTGATAGAACTGGAGCAGCAGTAACGGTTTATGGGTGTACACTGTAGGCACGCTTGCAAATGTATGGGTGCAACGGTCAAAGTTTCTAATTATTTTTTACTATCCTGTATTTTTTTTTACTTTGATATGTTTTATTCGCATAGTAGATTTTTTTTCCCTAGTCTTTGCTCTTATTGTGGTGCTAATTGCAACCGGCAGGCCTGGGTGTTCGCTTTCAGCTTGATAGGTCTGGCGCCCCTTGCAGAACGTGTGAGCTTCCTGAGCGAGTAATCACTCTCGATTCCGTTTCTTTGTTCCTTCTATTTACAGCATACTACAAAATATCACCATCCGTTCCCTTATCAGTTGTCACTGCACTGTTTGTGCAGGCACATTGCTGATACTGCAGGACCAACAGGTAATTACAGTCTCTGATTCCTTGCTGTTTTTTTTTAATTTTGTACTAACAATAACAAGATGTGCTTTTACTGCAATAGTCACTTTTATTTGCTTGATACTATAACTCATAGTACACAATTTTGGTTACAGCTGGTGGACTTCTGAATGCGACCTGCGGAAATGTACCAGAGCTAATCATTGCATTGTTTGCCTTGCATAAGGAGAAGCTGGAAGTCCTCAAGTGGTCACTTTTAGGTTCCGTATTGTCCAATTTGCTCCTTGTCCTTGGTTCATCACTCCTCTTGGGGGGTCTTGCTAATGCGGGCAAGGAACATCCATTTGACAGGGTAAGAAAGTAGTAACACAGTACCAGTGTATATCAGTACTCAACGTGAACACACAGTCAGTACAGTAACTTATTCCGAAATGTTTTGTGATGACCTTTAACAGAGGCAAGCGGATGTAAGCATAGGCCTTCTGATGCTGGGTGTGCTCTGCCACATCTTACCTGTATTGTC
This sequence comes from Zoysia pacifica, assembly GCA_001602315.1. NCBI lineage: Eukaryota > Viridiplantae > Streptophyta > Magnoliopsida > Poales > Poaceae > Zoysia > Zoysia pacifica. The sequence continues at coordinate 45,693 of BCLH01001458.1, read as the reverse complement.
TAAATACACAATTAGCAATGGAGATGGTTTGGGCTCATCAGTTTCAATTTTGGAACTATCCAGAATAAGTGCAATCGTAATGCTCATCGCCTACTTTGGAGGCCTGGTCTTCCAGCTAAAAACCCATCGGCAAATTTTTGAACAAGAAGAGGTATATTGTTTTCTTTTTACTGCATACTTGTATATAAGGACTGTGTGACTGATGTCAATGATAAATGAAGAGACCAGAAGCATGTTTCTTATATGTGAATGATTGAAATACCCATGTTCTCCCATTATCCTACAATATCGTTTCAGAGTTTAATAATCTGTCCAAACATTGAATTGCAGGACAGTTCAGAGAGCAGCAGCACAAGCAATGATGGCGATGCTGCAGATAACACAGTTATGGGATTTGCCAGTGCAGTGATCTGGTTGATTGGGATGGCTGCAGTCATTGCAATGCTTTCTAATTACGTTGTCACTACAATTGAGGTATAAAAATTAAGATTCATCAGAGGAACTTGTGATGTTTTTAAACTTTCAAGCTGTTTCCTTTTGATTCCTCAAAATTCTGTTTCTTAGTGATTGTTTTTTCTCCTATTCATAGGAAGCATCAGAGTCAATGGGTATCCCTGTCAGGTTCGTTAGTATTATCCTGCTTCCTATTGTTGGAAATGCTGCAGAGCATGCAGGAGCTATCATATTTTCTTTCAAGAACAAAATTGTAAGGAATCATCCTACCCCTTTTTTGACTATTTTGAGGCACTCGAGTAATATTGCTCAATAAGCCATATTTATATGTCAATGTAGGATATCACCCTTGGAATTGCACTTGGTTCGGCGACTCAAATATCATTGCTTGTGGTGAGGATTAATAGCTTTTAATTAGTACATAAGATTATTTTGGATTATTAATTGGGATTCTCAAGGGATATGAATATTATTTGAACAAATGGCCCTAGATATTTATTAGCCAAAGCAGCCCCATTCCAGGAAGTTTTTCACTTATATTTTTCCAATATCAGAAATTCATACATGTATAATAAGGTCGCGTATAGCTATTCCACCAGAAAATAGAGCCAAATAGTCCGTCTTTTCATGTTGTATCATACAGGAAACCAACCTTACCATAACATTCCCGAACACCATTTTTGACTTTGTTGTTTTTCATAGATTTGATTTGCTGTTCATGACTTTACCTATCATGAACAGATGCCCGTCATTCTGATTGTGTCGTGGGTGAATGGCATCCCCATGGATCTTAACTTAAATCTTCTTGAGACTGGATCGTTGGTTATCACGGTGTTTACGACTGCCTTTACACTTCAGGTAACGATGACTATTGCCATGATACGATCTGAAACACCCTTCTTTTGTTTGGTGTACCTTGTACGATGATCTTGACCCTTTTTTTTTAACTTTTTTGCAGGATGACAAATGGCATTACTTGAAAGGATTCAATTTAACTCTTTGTTATGTTGTTATAGCAGTGTGCTTCTTCACCATAAAGGCCCTCCCAAGTAAGTGCAACAAATGCGTTTATATATGCTGATTCATCAGTGCAGAGCAATCATAAAGCAAATTTAGGTTTTTGATGCGTACTACCACCTATATAAGCTGATTATCTTTGGCTTCTTTCACAACATTACTCCTAATCATTCCTTTGCTGGTACATTTTTCAGCAACACCAAAGAAGATACATGCCTGAGCTGCTCAAGGTCAGGATGTCCCACGTTTCAAACCAAATCTAGGTAGCTAAGGTGTGGAGTCCCACCTGACGATCAAGCTAACCAACAATCAACAACGACTGTTCCCTTCCCTGAAGTTCTGCTGACAAAATGTTACTTGTTTCCCTTTTTTTTTTGTCTCGCCAGTTCTGGGTCCGTGCTAGTGCGGTCGATCTGTCTCCAAGGAAGCTAACTTTAGGAAGTGATGTAACTATGGTTTTGCACGCTAAGTTAGTTCCCCACGTCTGTATAATGATCGACCAGAGGTACTATTATGTCATGAACCTGTCTTTTCTTGTTCTGAGATGCTTCTGAACACGGTTCACGTTCTCCTCTGCAGGTTTCCTATATTTGGCTTGGCTTGAATGTTAGGAGTAATTGACTAGGACCAATAGTTTACCTTGCTGTTTTTGAAAGAAACCTTGCTGGAATTTACTCGATGACTCGTCTTGCTGATCATGTCGCAACCAAAGAAACAGGACAAGTTCGGACAAGAGTAATCTGAATTCTGAGCACTTGTTTGGTAAAGAACTGATTTTTCAAGGACGGATTGGTCAATCACAAACAGGTGGGTCAGTCTTTTTCAGACGTTCCAGCAAATTTGGAATTCCTGAACGGAGAAGCGACCTGCCTGTATTGAGCTAGGCAATTCATTTTAGTTAACACTCCCTCTCGCGTGTAGCTTCCGTAAAATGGAATAAAAATGGACTATAATTTATCTTAATAAATTTACATGGATAGGAGTCGATTATAATTTATTTTAATAAATTGCACTCGTTAGGATTTAAACTCGAGATCTCTTGTTTATATTGAACTACTATGCATCGACTAGTTACATCTAAAAACTTAAAACTGATGAGTAAATTGGTTGATTTGCTTATACTTTAACACCCTGCAGACGTTCCAAGCTCTGTCGTAATGAACAAGATAGCTTTGGTGGGCTGCTGCCGTCTGTGTAACTAGATGATTCTTCGGGCGCGTTGCCACAGAAGTTTATAGTGATGATGATGATTTATTATAGTAAAATGAAAAAATTTCAAAGAAAATAATTATAATAGATAAAAAAATAAAACATATGATAACTATTTAATAAAATTTATTTGAGCTCACAGGCTTGAAATTTTAAAGTTTTTCTAGCTGTGTTTATTAATGAAATTTGAACAGAACATACATTGGCGTGGTGCTGTCGCGGATCAAGTAGCAGTAGTAGGAGGGTGTGGATGGATCGAGAAAGAGAGAGGGTCAAATTGAGCAAAATTGATGGGAGGCGGAGATTAAATAGAGGATGACAGTCAGTGAAAGATGAAGGAGAAGAGATAAAAGAAGTTAAATGGATTAAGTATAGAATGAATGATGAGAATTAATTAGAGCCTCATAATCTGTGAAAAAAATCAATGAAGATCTAATTTTGATAGTTAGTAAGTTGTACAAATATAGATATTATAGGTGTAACCTTGCCCATCCCCTGCCGGCGGTGTTGTTAGACGGCGGCAGCGCATAAAATCCAACCAAAGCTGCAATCGTGTCGCTCTCGGTGGGCTAACGTCAGGTCATTCCGAGAAGCATTCAAAAGTCAAAACAAGCTGCCGTCCGTTGACTCAGCTCGCTGCCGTATAATTTGCCACTGCGATGTGGTCGTTATACGCGGGCCAGCCACGTCAGTCGCCGTCGAAGGCGAAACCCACACGCATCGAACATGAAAAACCTCGGCACAGAGAAATTCAGAGCACGTGCCGACTACTAATAAGAAATAGGGGGCTTTGAAATGGCATGAAAAAACTGTTGCCAAAAAAGGGATATTCAAATATTGGATTTAATTAGTGCCAACCACATGCAGCCGGCTATTTTTTTTTATTTCTACACATACATAAATATATATAGTATCAAACTGAAACCTCGTAAAATTTGCTCTCTATTCTTAAATTGTTGTGTTAGAAAACAAACTCTAGTTCATCTTTTAAAATAATCTGAATAAGGAAATCATGATTTCGCAGCGCTATCTAAGTGCTGTGTAACATGTTGCTGATCACTGGAGCTGAAGACGAACATAAAGATCCATGAATTTCCACACCTTTTGGACAATATCAACAATGAAAATTCCAGTATGAGATGTCTTCTTCATAAATTTTCTGTTGACATTTTCACGTTTTCAAAGTCCGTCGAACCACACCCCCGCACCAACAATTGTACGACCACTCACGCACACTGCGATCCTTCTGTTTTTCTTTTATTTTGAAAAAAGAAGGAAAAAAAAATGTCTTACGCTGCAAGTCTGCCCTTGAATCAATGGCTCTTGATTATTCCTCTCTTCGAGATTGCAATGCATTCTGGTCCGTAGGAAAACTCTTCAGGCTGTACGTGATCCGTTGACGTGCGCACATGTTTGACTTTGACTCCCACGTAACCTGCCGCAGACCGCCGCCGCTACTGTAGTCTTTGTGCGTTCGTGCGTTCTGAGTCACTGTGTGGTCACGATTTGCATCACAATATATCCAAAACAAACAAACAAAAAAAGAAATGAAATGCTAAATATTTTTTTGTTTGAACGTTGGTTTCTCTGTTAGTTGGGGCCTTGACAAACAGGCGATCGAGCTATTGCTTTTGATGAGTTGAGAAGACCTGAAACCTGAAGCAACAGGCAACTTGTTACTATACGGCAGAAGATCAATTAATAAACTAAAGAAAATAGATAGGATACCTTGTTCGTCTTTCTTTCTTTCTTTCTCAGTGGGATGGAAAGGATGAATACACGACCACATCAGTCATCAGTGACTACAAGAGATAGATACAGTTGGAGCTGTTTGGTTGGCCATGTAGGAGTAAGCTTCGCTACGGGAGTGGCTATCTTGGTTTTACTTTTACTGAAAGACTTTGTTTGGGGTGCGTGATAACCTGACGGCTTACGTTGTCTTTGGTTTCAAGTTTTCAACGTCATGTATTACTACGCCTCGACAGGGACCGCTCGTACGTATATAGCTGGATGCGCCTTTGATTTTGAGACGGCCAACACGAAAAAGATTCTCCTCTGAATTTTTACTAGACTACTTCAACTGTACTGGAGGGCTACATTATCTTTACGTCTTCATCACAAGGATTCTGAGGAAGACGAAGCTGGAACAGGACATGACCATGGACCGATCGACGACACCAAGTCCCGATCGATCGGAGTGCAAGTAAAACCTGTCCAAGCTTCCCAATCCCGGCAAAGTTACTTGCGTAATGCGTGGACTGACCGCGTCAACAAGAGACGCCATTAACTTCTCCTACGCAGCACGACAATTCCAGCAGGAACGTGCCACTGTTGACAGATATTTTGACTGGATCCAACTGCTGCTCCCACCCCAGATCGCGGGGAGGAATAGCCCGGGTCAGAGGTCACCGCGTCAGTTCATCGGTCGCCTCACCGGCTTCGTCGAACCTGGGGGGCACTGCGCGCGAGTTGCGACAGGTGTAGCATATCTGCCGCCGCCAGCCACCGGTCTTTTCAACGCATCCCCCTGACGGAACAGAGCCGTCAGCCTCCTCCGGATGGCAACCTCGCCGGCCATCACACAGCATTCCATGGTGGTCCCGATGTCCATCCATCCTATGCGATCGAGTCAAATGTACAGTGTTTGTATGTGTAATCAAGGTTTTTCTTATCTAATTCGGTCAAATCTCAATCGAGTTCGTGATACTTTATTCTTTCGCTCACGCCATACTTCTCCGCCCATTTCTTCTTTCCCTTGCGCCATCATTTTCAACCTTCAATCTTAACGCATCATGCAAGAGGTTGTCATATCCATGAAAAAATAGCAAATTCATGCATGCTCTCAGTTGTGCGTAGGATCCAGAAAAAGGGCCAGCCATGTTAGATCTTTTGTACACACTCAGAAAGTGAGTAAATTGTGTGATATTCAAAATGCAAGTGATATGTCACAGGATCAAATCACCAAGATTAATCAAACCATATAGGAACCGTCTCTGAAGATACACGGCCATGCCACTACACCAGTCTTTTCATAACGTCACAGAATAGTCCGTGATCAGCACGAGAAAAAAGGACAGATTGAGACTTCCAATTTTCCACGAAACATCGTAGAAAAGGGATGAATGGATCGCCCACTAAACCAAAAAGGTCAAATCCTTTGTGTTCAGCACGACAGCCCATTAGTTAGGCAGCACGGTTAGGTTGGCATTGACAACGGCTATAGCAGCTGAAGCACGTTATTTCTTCTCCAGCCCAGCCTCTCTTCCGATTAGTCGAATCGTATAAGCTTCGATCTCGTTCCATTCAGTGGTACAGTATAGATGTGGCTTGTACAGCATCCTGTCATGGATCTTTTCTTTATGTGATTTTTTTTTAAAAAAACTTTTCTTTATGTGGTTAGTGAAATATACATGTGGAAGCAATAGCAAGAGATAAATACCTAGTGTTTAAGCGATTTTTTCGCATAATGAGTCAAGCTGCCGTTTGCAATGTGGTTTTTTTTTTTCATTATGCTACAAGAATTGAAGTGGTTACTGTGAATTGAAACGGTTACCGTGAAAATTCTACAGTTACTGAAATCTACGTGCTGTAAAATTGTGAAGTCGATTGGAACAAATGACACTGCCTTCTATTATTACGCTGCTCCAACATGCGGTTAACGGAGTGCTTTAGCCCAAAATGACAGGGACCCCCCTTCGGATTGTGAAAATATTTCTCAAATCATGTATTTCTCATATGATTCTTGTGCGATTTCTGCGGTCTAACAGATGACTAAGTAGAATATACTACTTTAACATGTACTAGGAGATGAATAAAAAAATAAAGAACATAATATATGGGGCGGTTGACGATGACCGCGCTGCAAAATTGTAAAGTGCGGTCTAAAGATTACGTGAGACCGTGTCTAATTGCTTTTCTGTTTTATATAAAAAGTAATTCTATCTTGTAAGTTTATAGTTTGAAGCATAACGTAACCATGATACCTTAAACGATGCAATGTTCCAAATTTTCTACTATCAGAAAATGGTTCAAGAAATGCAGATTTTGTGATACGGTTGTACTTGTATTCAATAACGAGTCGTAGTACTATTTTTTTTTTTTGACACATGTCAAGCCACGTGTTGTGTCAAAACAGTTTTTGAGCAATATTTTCCCCAAAACAGAGGCTCGTGGTTCGTTCCAAATGAAATTTTGGTCAAGCAAGAAATTCCACATCAGACAGCCTGTAGCCTTCTTACCGGCCAAGCTACCAACTTGCGATCGCTTTGTCTTCGTTTATACATTGTTATTTGAGGAGTAACTTTTTTTGAAAGGAAGTCCAGTAACTTTAGTTACATTTTTTTTTAAAAAAAATCCGCAAAAAATCATCGCCGAAAAAGGGGAAGAAAAGAAATACTACTTCCTGGCGGTACCCACTTGGGAAAGGGGTTCGCGGGCGGCTGTGGTGTGGGCTGGTCGTCTCTGTGGCGGACAAAACCGCGTTTTCCACGGCCACCGCCCCCCAACATTCGCCGATTCCAACCCCGCCCGCCTCGTCGCCGTCTCCTTCCTCTCCGCGTTCAAAACCCGCGCACCCACACCAGACCTCCGTCTTCACCTCCCCAATCCCGCGTTTTATATTTGCCCCAGCTCCACCGCCACCAACCTCTCCTCTTCCTCTATCTTCTTCCCACCGCCGGCTGTTCCATGAGCCACAACCACTAGGCGCGCCGATTCGTTTCTAAGCCATGAAGCAGCGCGCAGCGCCGTTGCTGCTTTTCTTCTTCTTCTTGCTCGTGCTCTCGCCGTTCGCGGCTTCAGCTGGACTTCTGAAGCTCAACTCGTCCTCTCCCCTGTTCGGCATCGAGTTCCCGCCGTTCAACACCGCCGTGGCCGACACCGGCTGCGACGGCAAGCTGGTGGCGGAAGATGAGGCGGCGGCCGAGGAGAAGCAGCAGCAGCAGCCGGGGAGCCTGGCCCCGTCGCTGAAGCTGCACATGACCCACCGCGCCACCGCCGAGGCGGCCGCGGCGGGCAGGACGCGGAAGAACTCGTTTTTGGAGTCGGCGAAGAAGGACGCCGTCCGAATCGCGACGTTGCACCGGAGGGCGGCGAAGGCCGGCGGCAGGGGCCGGGCGGCGGGTGGTGGCGGTTCGCCGCCGCGGCGCGCGCTGTCGGAGCGGCTGGTGGCGACCGTGGAGTCCGGCGTGGCGGTAGGGTCCGGGGAGTACCTCGTGGACGTGTACGTCGGCACGCCGCCGCAGCGGTTCCAGATGATCATGGACACCGGCAGCGACCTCAACTGGCTGCAGTGCGCGCCGTGCCTTGCGTGCTTCGAGCAGCACGGCCCGGTGTTCGACCCCGCCGCGTCCAGCTCGTACCGCAACGTGACCTGCGGCGACAAGCGCTGCGGCCTCGTGGCGCCGCCGCCGCCCGCCGAAGCCAGGTCGTGCCGCCGCCCGCGGGACGACCCCTGCCCGTACCACTACTGGTACGGCGACCAGTCGAACACGACCGGCGACCTGGCGCTGGAGTCCTTCACCGTGAACCTGACCGCGGCGGGCGCGACCCGCCGCGTGGACGACGTCGTGTTCGGGTGCGGGCACTGGAACCGCGGCCTGTTCCACGGCGCCGCGGGGCTGCTGGGCCTCGGCCGGGGGCCACTCTCGTTCGCGTCGCAGCTGCGCGCCGTGTACGGGCACGCCTTCTCGTACTGCCTGGTGGACCACGGCAGCGACGTGGCCAGCAAGATCGTGTTCGGCGACGACCCGGCGCTGCTCGCGCACAAGCAGCTTAACTACACGGCGTTCGCGCCGGCCTCGTCGCCGGACACGGACACATTCTACTACGTGAAGCTCAAGAGCGTGCTCGTCGGCGGCGAGACGCTGCACATCGCCCCGGACGCGTGGGACGTGCGCAGGGACGGGTCCGGCGGCACGATCGTCGACTCCGGCACCACGCTGAGCTACTTCGCGGAGCCGGCGTACCGCGTGATCCGGCAGGCGTTCGTGGACCGCATGGACAGATCGTACCCTCTCGTCCGGGACTTCCCCGTGCTGAGCCCCTGCTACAACGTGTCTGGCGTGGAGCGACCGGAGGTGCCCGAGCTGTCGCTGCTGTTCGCCGACGGCGCCGTGTGGGACTTCCCCGCGGAGAACTACTTCATCCGGCTGGAAGACGTGATGTGCCTGGCCGTCCTCGGCACGCCGCACTCCGGCATGTCCATCATCGGCAACTACCAGCAGCAGAACTTCCACGTGCTCTACGACCTGCAGAACAACCGGCTGGGGTTCGCGCCGCGCCGCTGCGCCGAGGTGTAAGCAAGCCTCGGCTTCGCCGGCGTCGTGCCCGGAGAGGACCGACACTTACGACCCAGTCCTCCTCGA
>BCLH01001458.1:5027-32871 GCA_001602315.1 Zoysia pacifica | reverse complement strand
CGACGGGACGAGGCTCACCGGAGCAATGTGGCGACAGTCGCGGCACGGCAACGGCTCGGGGAAGACGACGTTTCTCTGAGAGGGCCGTCTGTTGCGCTGGGCCGGGCGCGCGCGTGGCCCAGCTGGGGAAAGGAAAGAGGGAGGGGGGGGGAGCGGTGCGGCGGGGCCTGGGCCTGGAGGCGGCGCGGTGCGGTTGGGTCGGAAGGCGGCACACGTGGAGATTTGACTTCTTTTTTTTTGAAAGCAAGGTAACTCCAAATTTGAAAAGAAATTCAAATAATTTCGAATAAATTTCGATAAATCCGAAAAAAGAAAATTTCACCCAAGCACTTATCAAGATTTAAATTTTAAATTTGAAAATTTTCCCTTGTGGAATCTATTCATTATATAAGATTTTCTGTTAAAATAAAATTAAAGAGAGGTGTATAAAGAGAAAAATCGCAAAAAAAAGTTTATTATTTAGTTGGAATTTTTAAGGGTATCACATCCACCAACTTAAACTCTTTTGGCTTTTGACGTTGTAGTAGTGACCTGCAGGTGCGTAGCCAATGTTTTCGTAAGCTTTGGCTTTGGGGCGCATCATGATCATGTCCAGGAAAGAACATACTACTACTGATCAGTAACACTACTTGCTAACGACAAGTAGCAGCTAATTAATTAGTTAATTAATTAATTAATTTGTATTTTTGGCTGTATAGATTAGTCTCGGCAGCTAACTAGCTTTTAGAAAATGACCGGCGCCACTAACTCGAAATAAATCATTGACGAAGCGTCTCGTGCATCATGAGCCATGACGGAGCCAATAATCCAGGAGCCAAGGAAATATGATGTCGCCGAACTCTCCTCAATAATTCAAGTGAGCACTAGCTACACGTTTTAGAAGCTACTCCAGATAGCTTTTCGCCGGCCGGCCGGCCGGCCGGAATCTCAATAAGAGATTGTAAATTTTGTTTCGAGTGCTTGAACAAGCAAGCACGATCCAGCAAGCTAGTGAGTACGTGGCTATATATTGCTGGGCAGACAAATTCAAACGGCCGAAATGAAAAGAGGGCAAACACTCAATTACGAGTACGTACGTGGGAGTACCACATTGTCGCCTTGACAGCGTCTATAGCAGCACTGATCAATGGTCTATTCAATAGACATTGTCGAACGAACGCACGGAGAAAATGTTGCCGAGTTCTTTTTCCCACACGGGCGGGCGGATCACCGATCTATCACCTCTCGCTCGATCTGCGCAATGTTGCGTGGTCGAACAACACCTGGGACGTGAAGGCAACACGACGTCGTGGGATCAGGCGAAAAGCCCGCGGCGCACCGTCTCCGTCGCGTCCGGACACGGCGCACGCGAGCTGGATCGCGGTCGCGCGCCAAGGGGCGGACCGAGGAACAGCGCCAGGGAAATCGACCCAAGCGGCGCATGCTGAGCTCTGGAAGAAATACTGTATGATGTTCATTCGTTGTCCGGTCCGTCACTCGCCGCAGAACCACCGTCCAGGCCTGGCACACCAGGGCAGCTGTTGGATCTCGGCTTCCAGCGAAAGCAGAGAAGGAAGGTGCACGCGGACAAAACCCTCTCATCTTCCTCTGCGTCTGGACAGTGTGCTCCGGTCTCTCGCAGCAGCACATCCGGTCGCCGAAAGCTGCATGCTTGGCCTAATCTCTGTCGTGGTCGTGCTCATCTCAAAAGCTGTCATGCGCTCTGACGCTGTGTGATGATTGATGGCGAAATGGAACGGCAGCGCGACAATTGCCATTGTCAATGTTGTGCTTCACTCACCATTGTCAATGTTGGTCACCGTCAGAGCTGAGATGACACCCCAACCAAGCAACGTGTCTCTCTGTTTCTTGAGAATTGATGAAGATTCCATGTGCCCTGTCAATCTGTCATCCAATAACCGAAGCACTAGCAGGGCAGTGACTGAATCTTGACAGTGATACTCCAGTACTAGATTTTACAGGAGTGCTATACTCCAGTGGGCAGCAGTCTACTCCAGGGAGGAGGAGGAGGAGGAGGAGCAGGGGAAAGCAAAGGTTTGGCCGCTGCCTGACGAGGGCGGGGCAGGGATAGGACGGCACCGTCTTTGTCTGCAGGTGGCAGCATTAGCCAAATATACTAGGTACTAGCCAATTCCCATTCCCTACCTAGGTGCTATGTATAGCCTCCACTCTTGCAGTGTAGTGTCTCCGCTCCCGGCAACACAGCTACCACACAAACACATTTCTTAAATTGGACTTTGGCCGCATTCTTCCACTAGCAGAACCGTCCCCTATCTAAGCAAGGCAGCAGCAAGCCGTCTATCGGTATAATAAATGAATTTTTAATTTTCGTGGTGATCAATCGAGCTCGCTGCAAGTGACGGACGGACGGCCGAGAAAATGGCAATGCAGGCAGCTGATGTCGAGCACTTGGGCCCTTTCAGTCAATGTGATGGCTACGTTTAGTGGAACGTTCAGCCAGGAGACGCTTTTGTTTGGGGAACTGAATTACGGGCCTTGTTTGGTTTGATTTTACTAACGGGCCAGGAGGCCCAGGACTCTGTCCCTCCCCCGCCGTTGAAGAGTTTCTGAGTGCTGGACGGCGGATCGCAGTCGCAACTCGCAAGCAAGCAATCAGCAACGGCGATCCCATCACTCCATCAGACAGAGAGCTCGATGCGTTGCAGCTGGTGCTAGCTTAGCTTGCATGGAATGGGCCTCACCTGACGACCTAGCAAGCTGAGCTGCTTACTCGATCCTCTTCTCCGAGTCGATCGAGTGCCCTTTTGACTCGATCGATCGCCTCGCCCCCTCCCTCCGCGTTGCCACCACTAAGTACCACTCATCTCCAATCGAAAAGATGGATAACGAACTGCAGCATCGATCGTCTGTTTCGTGGACTCACTGAAACAGAGCTTTCCCTTCTCACTTGCGCGTGTACTCATCTGCTCCTGCTACTAGGACTAGGACTAGCTTTTTTTTTCTTTTTATTCCTGATGAATACTCCATTAAGCAAGCATAGGAATATATTCAAGAATTAATGGAGGAATGGAAAGAAATGCGCTGTCGGTTTCTCCAAGTTTTTCCGGCAGGTCAAGGCCTCGGCGAATAGCGTTTCTTGAGTGCCTTCACTGAACACACCTCTCTCGATCTCTCTCTCTCTCTCTCCGGTCAGGCTCAGGCTCAGGCTCAGGCTCAGGCAGCCGTCAACGATCCTAATCACCTCTCTTATCTAGAAAGCCACATGCATACCCGTTTTGCTCATTGATTATTGCCTAAACCGGGATCAACTCCTCGTGCGTTTCCTCTCTTACATGTGGTCGCCAAAAAATTCCGCAGCTAAAATACTCCTGCGTACAAAAGAATCCATCAAATACTTGCTTCTCAGACTCGAGATGATGTTCACCGGACGACGAAGCCACCGGGCAGGAGTGTCCCAAGTGGCACGCTCGACGCCACACGTGGCAGGCCAGCCGCCGGAGAGTCGATCCTTGGACGACCCGAGTAACCCCATCTTTTGATGCTGTCGATCGGAATGTGGAGTACTAACAAGTTTCGATGCAAAACGACGGTCAAAGCATTTCAGATCATTCCAACTCTCTACGTAGTACTGGTACCGTCAATTCAACAGAAAATTGATTTTCTACTCTGCAAATTACAGTATTAACTCGCTAGAGGCCTTGGACGTTTCGTCAGGTACGTTGCACCCAGCAGTCGCTATCACCAATCGCCAGTCATCAGCCGTCATTAATTCCAAATTCCACGGACATGCTTTTTCCATCGTCCATGGACAAAAATATCACTTGACTTAGGTTTCATTGTATACTGACAGTGGCCGATGCACACACCAAACTATATATTGAAACTTGGTACTACTTCTGTACGTAGGGTGAACTGAAGAAGATCAAATACGTACTCGGAGAGATGAACTTTACTTTGGATGCACTCTAAAACACAGCTATTATCATTCCCTGATGTACTCCTACATTGGTGGTCCTGATTTCCTGCCAGATATGGAGAGGCTTTGCATCATGGGTCACCGATCAAGTACTAGATTTTGGTAGATGTTCCATGCGAGCCAAGCACGCATCATGCATGTGTTTGGTCGTTGATTCAAGTTAGTTTCTATCTACAAATGCAGATATTTCTATTGGAGTAGGGGGTACTAGCTTAACTGATGCTTTGTGCTTTTCCTATGTCTTGCACTTTTTTGTTAGCACTGATTACGAAAACTGCAACTGTAGCATCATTCAGGAGCGACAGGACTTAATTAGTACCGTGTTTGCTTTGACAGGATAAAATTTAACTTTCGTAATAAACTGGCTATGGTCCTTATAAAGACACTGAATCATACTACTGTACTTGTTGAATGGGATTGGTTTTTCATGTCCAGTCTACTTTGGTGCAATCTTTGGGGCCAAATTACAATCACAAAGTTCACAAATGTCTCTTTGTTGTCTCTCAGAGCGCTGAATGAATGGGAAACCTAGCATCCATTGTACTGTAGTACTCGTGCATTCCCTCGGTGCACTACAGTTGAAGACACGTCCATACAAAATAGAAGCAACATCTATTGAAGGCAGGGAAGGACTGCTAGGAGTGAGTGCTTCTACTTCCATTGGAAGGCACAGAAAAGATCTGAAACATGTACGGCTAGCAAGTGCCGCGGAAATCGCGGTGTCCTCTGGTTCAAGACACCAACCAACTCAAGCCTCCTCCTCCTCCTCCTCCCATTATTTTCCGCATGCCCTGTTTCTCTTCTCACACGTTGAGAAAACGCGGCCGGCCTCAGGCCTAGTTGCGTCGAATGGCAAGCAAGCGATTTGGGATTTATTCTGGAACCGATCGATAATCGACGAGCAAAATCTCGTCTTTGATCTGATCTGCTTCCTTCGTTCGTCCGTCCGTCTATAATTAATTTTTTTTAAGAAATTTGTGCTCTTCGACATTTTTTTCATTTCAATTCGAGAGTGGATACATGAGCAAGTGCTGCATATCGTTTGAGATAGTAACAGAAGAAAGTTGGGAGGGGAACATCGAGGTCCAAGCTTAGATCCGGTCGGAATCATATCCCTGCTGGCTGAGAACCAATCACGGCCGGGGAAGTAAAAGGTTAAATCATCACATGTCTCTACAGTACAAAACGAATCAACGAGGTACATTTACAACGAGGATTAACGCATCCATATTGGATCGGGGGGCTCCATCGCCACGCAATCTGTTTTTTTTTTTTTTACAGCCACACAATCTGGTTAGTAGTAATTACTAACCAACCAACAACTCAGCAGCTACTAGCACTACTCCAGGATTATCTGCAGGCAGCAGACGCCCACCACCACCGGATCCACGCTGGCTGTGCCGGCCTGGACAACTTCACCGGCCAGCGAGCTGATCAGCGCGGCCTAGCTTCCCCTAATGAACACAACATGCACGCACGCACCAGCAGACGCGATCCATCGCATCGTCGCCTGGTGAACCCGATCCAATCTCGCCAACACTGAAATTAAGTTAATCAATCAACTAATTAATCAGCAACCAGTTCGATCAAGCCAGCTAGCTCCAGCTCGATCCTAGCACTTCCACATGTTGGAGTAGTCCATGAAGCCCCCCAGGTCGTCCAGCGACTCCAGCTCCGGGTACGGCGGCGTCCTCGCGATGTCCGGGCTCGCCAGCGCCGGCGCCGTCGCCGTGCAGTGCCTTCGTATCGCCGACAGGTGGCCCGCCCCGGCTGCCTGTGGATGGTGCGAGTACCCGCCGGTGCTGTTGTTCGTCGCCGGCAGGGAGAAGTAGCTGTAGGCGGTGTCCTGCATCAAAGCCGGCGGCGGTGGGTTCTGCGCGGGCGCCGGTTGCTCCGTCTTGACCTGCTGGCACCCGCTGATCATATTGCTCATGCTGCCCGGCACGGCGGCGCCCTTGAAGTCGTCGGCGAACGGCGAGTCCGTGAGAGGCGGCAGATCGGCGGGGTCGAGGAGGTCGTCGAGGAAGGCCAGGGAGTCGCTGCGCTGCATCGTCCCCGCGGCGGCCGGCGAGGACGTCGACGCCGTTTGCTGCAGCCCAGGCTTCGCCGCCAAGTGCTCTTTGTTGAACACGCGGCACACGGCCCATTCGTCCTGCACGCAACACGTTGAAAAGAACATGAGCGATGCTGGAACGCGGAACCAAAAAACAATATAAAAATAAAAATGAGAGCGGTCGAGCTTGTGATTGACATGTGAGCGCGCGCTTCCTCCCTCGCGTGGTCCAGGCGCGCCGGCGCGCGGGCATGAGGGAGGCCGGCAGCTCATCCGGCCCTTTCCCGTCCTCGAAAAGATAAAGATCGGATTCGGAATTGGATGGATACCTTGGCGGCACGGGGGAGGTTCGGCGGTAGCCTGCCCTCGATCCTGTACTCGTGCATCACCCACGGCGTCTTCTTCCCGTGGGGCGCGCGGCCGAGGTAGAACACGAGCGTCTTCTTCATGCCGACCAGCACGCCGCGCCCGCGGAAGATCTCCTTGTCCTTGCCGGTCGCCTTCCAGTACCCGCTCGCGGTGGCGCGGTTGGTGCGCGTCCCCGTCGGGTACTTGCGGTCCTTGTGGCAGAAGAAGTACCACTCCTTCTCCCCCATCTTCGCCTTGCCTGCATGCGCCACAGATCGACAAGCACAGTCAATTTCCGTTCCAAGCGAATCGATCATTAACGAAAAGTAAACGACGGAAGAATCATAGAGAATTCGATCATGAGAGCTCAAGAGAGAGATATACCTGGGAGCTCCCAGGGCTCGCACTTGTTCAAGTCGACGTCGGCGATGACGAGGCAGGTGAAGAGGCAGCTGAGCGCCTTGGGGATGAGGTAGTGCGAGACCACCTCCTCGTCGGTGGGATGGAACCGGAAGCCCGGCGGCAGCTCCAGCTGCTCCTCGCCCTGGTTGTGCATCTCCGACACCTCCGACATGGCTGCTACGAACGCACCTTGCTAGCTAGCTAGGTGCTCCGATGAGCTAGCTCAGCAAGAACCAGCTGACGGCCGGCGGCAATGGAGCTTCTGCTCGCAAAGAGGAGAGAAGAGAGGATGCGTGTGAACTGGGAGGGGGGAGGAAAGAGAGCGAATGAAACGGCCGAGGCGTGGCGCCCTTTATATAGGATAGGGTTCTGAGTGCCGTGCGAGGGAAGGCAGCTTCTCGCACAAGACCGAAGACCCAGACCCAGACCCAGCAACCCGCTTACTCTTCCTCGCTCCTTGTTATTAGCCTGTCTGTCCTAATGCAATTAGGAGCGAGTAATTGCCGCCCTGTCCTAAAGCCACTAATTAATTATGACCTCTGTTTAAAATATAAATATTTTTAGATTTGGATAAAATCAAAAATCTTTTAACTTCTACTAATTATATATAAAAAAATACATAATTTTTAATATAACAATAATTTTTATGAAAGTTTATTTAATGATGAATTCAAAAAATATAATTTTTATATAATAAAATATTATTAATTATATATTATTGGTGGTCAAAGTGATAAAAATTTGAATTTGACTTAACCTAAAAATATTTATATTTTGGAACAGAGTGAGTACAGCAGCAGCTAATTAACTACTGCGTGATAATGCTATTTGTTGCTTCTTCTTCAGCCTTCTCCTGCTAGCAGCTGTTAATTAATTCTCCCTGTTGGGTTTAGTTTGACATTTTCTGAAATATACTCATCTGAATAACAATTTGGAGCGTTATCGTTTGCGTCGCCCGATCGCTAATGTGGAGGCCAATGTTGATATCCTTTTTTTAAACATGCAGTAATTATAAGGTTATTAATAGCACAAATTGACAAATGTGGGTTGATTATTGACTCGGGCCAAAATATCAACTGGTAATTGTTCTTTTATTTTTGCTCCTGTAGAGTATTATACATGAAGATACCCGTTTCTTAATGGTGAAGTACGCCCCGTTAGAGGTAGGACTGCTGGTTTGTGGGATGTATAGTATCTCCCTAGTCCCTAGGGTGACATAATATATGTTACCGCCAGGACATATATTGTCATGATGAAAATTAATGAATCCAAAAATGGGTTTATGTTAATCTTGTGATTAGGCTACAGATCAGCCAGAAGGATCATCGAAAAATATTTTATCGTGCCAGGACCAGATCTTAGCCCTTCAAGAAAGTGTAATGGATCAACTCAAGCGCGCGTTCTTATCTGGAATAATTTTGGTCAGATGCAGTGGACGTTCTGTTATGTGACGAAACGAGGCCAAATTCTTGTGTCGTCACAGAATGACAGACTGGTATATATTGTTGCTGTACGCCTTGCCAGCTTCTCTAATCACAACTTGGTGTCAAAAAAAAAAATCTCTAAGCACAACTCGGAACGAGGAATGACCTTGGAATTTTCTCATCAACGAGACAATTCAGTATAGAACTGAGAAGGAAAACTCATAGAAATGGTCATCCGACAGACATTTTCAATTAATTTGTCAGCACCACGCAGCCCAGATTAATGCATCGAAAGTCATCCTAATCAGAAACCAATCTGTGGGCATGCATGTTCAGAACTCAACGATGATTATTGACGACGGTCGATACTGCCGGGTAAACAAGCACAACGAGAGAGAGAGAGAGAGAGAGAATCTGCTTATGGTGTCGTTGGACCTGTTCAGAGTCCCTGTCACCACCACATTATCGGTTCGAAAGCGCATATATAGACAAGTCTTCCGTATCATTCTTTGACAGCAACAGTGCACCCGCCATCGCCATTAATTAACACAAGTTGAAGTTGCTACCTCATACCTCCTCCTACAAATGAAAATGAAAATGAATATTTGTACCCATGCACATAGAGTACTTCTGATCGAGTAGCAGTAGGAAAATTGGGGGCCAAGTTTGTACTAGCAAATTAATAATAAAATCTTCAATTTGGCATTGAATAGAACCCCAAATTCAGAAAAGATTCCCTGGAAATGTTTTACTCCAAAGCCCCGCGAATTTAAAAACTCTACTTTTTGCTGTGGTTTGCCACGATCGCGCGCAGGCGGATTGATTTGCTTGATCCCGAAGCGCAGGAACAGAGGGGAGGAATACATGGCGGATGGCAAACGCCGTCCTGCTGCACTACCAGTGGCCGGCGGTTCCTTTTCTTGACCGGATCTTCGATCTCCTTTTCGATGTCGATCAGAGGATAGCTGCATGAGTCCATGACCATGCCCATGAGTCCATGACCATGAGAGCAGGCAAAAGCAGGGGTCAAAATTAAGTGGCATCATCTGAACGTAAACGGAGACTTTGATCCAGAAATCGAGGTGGTCTGTCTGCTGGTGCTGGTGAATCCACTAGTAAGAAACAGTTGCAGCTTGGACTTGGAGGCTGTAGCCCACAGGTTTGTGGTTTCTTCCGGTCAGTTACGAAACAAAAAAGGGACGGCCGGAAACGGCCTCGCTCGGCGGTTCCTGAGGCGCGGTGGCGTGAGCGGCGGACGGACCGACGGACGGACGGCGACGCCGGAATTCTGGTGCGAGATTCGTGTGCCGGTGCCGGCCGGCGTCAAGAGCACTCTTCTTCTTCCAAACCATGTACCCAACCCAACTCAGTTCTGTTCCCATCACCTTCGTCGGTTGGCCTACGAATTGCCTAGTATTGGATACCATACCAGAGGTTACCTTATTTAGAAAGTAAAGCATGGAAAAAAAATGCTCCCTTCATACTCACATCACAATTCAGATCGTTTTGAATAACGACATAGTCTTCAAAGCATAGTTTTTACTTTGATTTTTTTCAAAAATATTTATCAAAAAAATAACATATGTATATTTTTATGAAAGTATTTTTTAAAACAAATCTATTCATACGATTTTTATAATTTTAAACTTAACAACTTAAAAATTATTTATAATTTATATTTTCAATGTTTAACTAAATCAATGTCAAAACGGAGGGAGTACTTTTCTAACTCATCGATCAACAATGAGTGACGGTAATCCGGAGCAAGTACCGAGGCATGCAGATCATTTGGCTCGTGTTCAAAAGGCTCTTCCAATCCACGCGCGCGCGCGCCAATTATTATCACTCGAGGGAGCAAGCTGCTTCTTTTTACCACTGCTCGATCGAAACCGTCCTTTGGTTAGGTGAAATTCAACTCCTACCCCATAGTTAAATCAGCACGCGCGCGGTGGCGGTAATTTCTCGGAACCATCACTATTCGATCACGCCGGTGCGGCGGTCTCGCGATGCCCGGCACGGCGCCGCCGCCGCCGTACGGCGGAGCTGACGCCTGTGCCAGCCTGCCTGCCTGCCCGTCGAGAAAATACTCTCTCTCTCTGCACTGCACAATGCACTATGCACATGCATCATGCATGCAGTGGATACTAATATTCTCCGATCCCTCAGTATTATCGGTATAGACGGATGATGATGGGATCAAAGCGGCATGCATGCGTGTTACTGTTTGATCTGTTATTAAAAAAACGTATACTAGCAGCGGTTAGGTCGTCGGGAACTCTGCTCTGCTCGGTAATAAGATATGATTAGGAACGACAAGGATATGTTTAATAAATTGTTTGCCTTGAACACACTGGACCTCATCAACAATTAACAGCTCAAACAATACGTGTCCATTGCAAGCCGGATACGCTTCCCTTCCCGCGACATCAGTGTTACCGTTGAATGAACGTTCGCGACGACAGAACACTTGCTGGTCTCTCCATATCCCCGTTCCCAAGGAAATGAGTGTATCCAGGTCCGATTCACCCGATCCAAAGTCTACGAGAGAACCATGCATGTCTTAATCACAGCATAATTCAAACTTCTTCTCTGGCCTATAGGCACATTACATATGTTGTTTTGCTGCACATGTGGCGATGCTCTGTTGGGTTTTTCTTCCTCACTCACTATTTAATTATTCTTTGTTTTGGTCAGCCTTTTGTACAGGTAGGTTGGTTGTATCGTTGCTCATATTAGGAATAGGACTTTATCGTAAACAATTGATATAGGAATTCTGCTGATTATCGTTGATGGAACTTAACTATATAGGTGTCACGTACTATTGAATATATGACATTTCTTTGCATGCCACGTCATTGCGAGCAGAGATACGCCCTTCACCAGTAACAGGTACTGATATTTCTAAAAGAGATAGTGCTCAAAAAAGAAAGCCACCTCATCTCAGTGCCATATATATCAACTGCTCCTCCTGCTAGCATGAGGAGCTGGAATGAACGGATATGAAAGTGGTCTATAAACAAAATAAAGTTGGCCACCGGTACGCTGATGCTACCTTGATGATTACTGGAGTATACATTAATTGTTTGTTCATCACGATATATATTGAGAAATTTAGGTGTGTACCATTGTAAAGTGCTTGGACTTGAGAAATACTATTGCAAAGATCTGTAGCTGCTGGATACCATTGCTAAAGATTTTTAGCTGCAAATTAGTATTGCCGTGACGTTTTCCGTTAAATACTGCCGGCAGTCATGATTTACAAGAGAATATTTTAAATAACCCAAACATGCCCCTGGCTCTTTAACAACTGAACCATTGTAAATTAACTTGCTAATAAGGCAGTGCACTGCCAGTCGACCATTTCTTGCCGCTGCCATGTTCTACGACGGCACACCCGCACTGTATGCTCGATGCCCTCCTGTGCATCTGCTTGCCACCATGATTAGTGTCCTGACTTATACTAATATACTCCCTCCATTTTTCAACTAATGTCGCCGTTGACTTTTAATCTTAACTTTGAATATTCGTCTTATTAAAAAATTGATAAAAATTATATATTTTTAAAAATTATATATTTTTGTTATAATTTGATTAATCATTAGAGTTATTTTAATCACAACTTAAAATTTTACGTACTTGAACTAATATTTTGAATAAAATAAATGGTCAAAGTTAAAATTAAAAGTCAATAGCGACATCATTTTAAGAATAGAGAGAGTATATAGTATGTGATTTAAGTTTGTAGCTTGCAGTAAAATGTTTCATATCATATATTAGTATAACTAATCCATGTTGCTTACGTGGCATGACCATTCATGTTACGGAGTATTTGATATTAATATAGTAATCCCTCCGTCTCTTTTTAAAGTCATTTTAGGTTTGAGCATGAAAATTAAAAAAAATAAAAAAAAATATGACGTACTAAAAATGAGGAAGAGAGAGATAAAGTGAAGATGTATGAAAAAAAAAGGTTCCTAAAAAATGAGAATGACTTATACTCCTAATTTGAGAAATTATTTGAGAAATTTTGAGAAGTTCTAGTGACATATAATTTGCGATGGAGGGAGCATGTGATTTAAGTATGTGTCATGATCATTCATGTTATACTAATATAGCATGTGATTTTAAGTACTCCCACCGTTTCGTTTTTGTTGTCGCTTCTGACAACTTCGTGATGATTAAGAAAACGATCAATTTACTTGTCTACCATCAGCTGCCTCTCTGTTAGAATCCCGGTGAACGCGTGGAGGGTATTGATAGAAAGCAGCGCCGGGGTAAATACGGAACATGTATTTCGAGTTTACTTGCAACGACAGTAAAAAGACACTTTTGGAGTTGAACTACGACGACAGGAAAAAGAAAACGAAGGGAGTATGTGCTAAAAAATGTTCGACGGCATGCTGAATTGTAAGGGCAAAAATCCATGAGAAAGATGTTGAACAATTACTTAGTCTCCCAAATCTAAGGGTATTCTCGTCTTCCTAAGCCCTCAGTTATATTTTAACCAAAGGAAGTCACGGCAATGGTATTCGGCAACTAAAATCAGTTTGCAATGGTATTAAGCAACCCCAAATCTTTGTAATAGTATTTCTCAAATCCAAACGCTTTGCGATGGTACTTTCCTAAATTTCTCATATATATTCTCCTTGACTTTGATATTTCAAGTCGGGCGTGCACTTATTTATCATTAATTTCTTCCTTCCGACATGACATACGCAGTACCGGTAACAGATCTTGCTGGGTCGTTAGTAGTTGTTGGCCGGCCTGCCTATGGCTCGATCGATTTCCTTATCCACGTTCAAAAGGTTGTGATGAAGAACTACTAGGGCCACAAAAAAAATTGTAATCAATCCATTTTTTTTTTTTGCAGACAAATGAAGAGTAATTGTTATTGTAGCCAAATGAAGAATAATGAGGAGTTCACTTTCGCAGAGATAAGGAGAAAGAGAGGAAAGCAGGAGTATTCCTGTAGTACTGTAGTGCATAGGTACATGTAGGATCTGACCTAACCATGCACACCACCCGTCGTCGTCGTGCGTGCTGGAAAGCTGTGAAGTTAGCTATGGCTAGAAAGGCCCGTAAAACCATGGATTATGCCTTTGACCGTCAGATTTGGACGGTCGAGCTTGCACGTGTGCACAAGCAGACACATTGGCCCATGTTTTGCTCCTTTGACTACGTACTCCCTCGGTTCTTAATTTAATTGATGTCGTTGTTAATTTTTTTAATTTTAATTTTGATCATTCATTCTATTTAAAAAATTTTGATACAAATTATATACTTTATTATAATTTGATTAATTATTATGTTATTTGAATCACAACTTAAAATTTTACATATTTAAATAAATTTTTTAAATAAAATAAAAATTTAAAATTAAAATTAAAAATCAACAACCATATTAATTTAAGAACGGATCATCAGCAAAGACCACCAAATTTGAGCCATGCTTTGTTTCAGTCGCACCGGCGCAGCCGAAGACGCGACTTCCAGGCTCCAGTTCCAGCCCAACCCAAGAGGCGCGACTTGTTCCTAACGCATCTCCAGCCCAGCCCAAGAACGAACAGGGCCTAACCGACAGCCTAGATAAAAAATCTCAGGCCTCGATAGCTAGAGGCCACAACTTGTATGGGCGGTGATTGCAACATTGGGCTTAATGGGCCGTGAGCTCAAACCTCCGACTTATATGCGTCACGCACACTTTTTTTTTTTTTTTGCGACTATGCGTCACGCACACTTGTGCAGCTGCCTTGATCTCAGCTTAGAGAATGAATGATTTTTGGTATTTTGAATTTGTATAAAATTAAAATGTGATAAACTTAATGATATCAAAGTTAAATATAAATGAGTCAAGTATTGCAAGGGAAAGGGCATGTACTATGTTCGAATTATTGCAGTTTATTATTACATATACAATTGCGACATACTCTCTCCGTCGACATACTCTCTCCGTCCCAAATTACATATACAACTTTTTCTAAATTATAAGACATTCTCATTTTTTAATACACTTTCTCTCTTTCTAATATTTTTTTATCTTTATCTCTTTTCTCTTCTTTTCAAACCAGATTGCTAGCTTATGTTGGCCGCCACATATACGCTGATCAGCTCCAGCAGCACAGCAGCAGGACACGCGCGTAGATAAGTTCAGAAGGATTCATCAATCTCATAGTCGATCAGTTACTCTCAGTAGTATGGCTGGATCATCCAGCGCTGGTTGTCGCCCTCGCACCACTTCCAGAGCACGATCTCGGTGCCGTCCCTGACGCCGCCGTGCCACTTGTCACCGTGGAGGGCGTCGAAGTTGAGGTAGATGTTGTTCACCATGCGGATGCACCGGAAACCGCTGCCGACGTCGCGGCTCTCTGTCCACAGAACCGACTCGTCGAGGTAGTCAGGGTTGTAAGGAACCAGCTTAACCTGCATATGAGCGATCATCATCATCATCATCATCATCCGGGGTCATGCATATAAATTCTTGCTTGCTGAGTAATGAACGCGAAGTGCTAATAAGGCAGCTGAGAGATCGAGAGAGGAATTAATGCTTCTTACAGGGTGTGACTGTCCAAGGGAGTGCTTGATAGCTTCCCCTGTGGCCTTGTTCACCAGAGCAAAAGCAGGGTAGCCTTCCTCATCCTTGATGCTCGTGCTCCATCTCATGTCCTTGATCCAGTGCTGCAATTATATGATTCATCGACGATCGAACATGGTCAGTATTTCCTGAGAGAGAGAGAGAGAGAGAGAGAGAGGAAAACACATCCTGCATCCCAATTAAGCCAAATGAAGAAGAATACAAGAACGTGCCTGGTAGTCGTCCTTTGGGTTGGCCGGCGCCAGGACGACCTTGCCGTTGCGGATGGTCATGGCGTAGTTGGGGTTGGCGCGGCAGTACACCTTCACGGTGGGCTGCGGCGGCAGCGGGCGCCCGCAGCCGCGGCCCTCGATGTTCACCTGCGACATGCCGTAAGGCACCGGCGGCGCGTACCCCGGCGTGGCGATGCCGTAGCCGCCGTAGCTCTCACGCCCGTAGTAGTCCATGGTGGCCTGGTGATTCCTTCTTCTTAGTGGCAACAACAAGCAACTCTTTCTTGTTCCCCTGACACGGCACTGCATGGGGACGCGACTGGGGAATTTATAGGCCGGGCACTCGCCGATAGATGCCATTGACGTGTGGCGTTAACATCACGCTACTAGCTAACCATTGTAGCAGGCGATGGTTAGGAACAAGGATGATGCCATGCGGCACTTGCAGAGAGGCGATGCGCGCGCCCAATAACCTGACCAAAGCTTCTTTCTTTACGCGATTCGATTTCTAGGCGTTTTCAGAAGAATCCTTCAGCTCAGCTGTCCTTGCAAGCGAGATGATAAGGTCGTGGTTTCACGAGGCAGAGAACTGGACGGCGGTGCGCAGAGAATTTCATCGAATCTATTGCCTACGTTGTGGTTCAGCGAAACTTCAAATGAAAATGTAAATGGAGAAAAACGAACGGATGGGAAAAAGAACCAGCGAATATTTATTGAGACGGTTTTAATCACGGCATTTAGCGGGAAATTAAAATCCAACACCATAAGAATGAGGCTGCTGCGGCGCAGGCTGAATTTTTCCTTCATAATCCATGCACAGAACTAGGGGTGTGAAATAGAACAACGAGGTTACCCCTCCAAACATCTTTAGAAAGTCTTGATAGAGCCTTGGAGATCAAATTAAGGAGTAAATTCAAGTCGCAGCACATATAGCAAAGCAGCAAGCCCCTCGAATTTCAGTTCACGCTAAGACTTTGATGTTAATTTTATGTACGGATATAATTTAAACTGTGTGTTATGTGTATGTTCTTTTTATTAATGGGACGTAAGCTCTATACTGGTGTAAATTAGCAGCGTCTGGTGTAAGTTATCAACGATCGATTCATCTGATTAACCTAATGATCAGACTTGTTCGAAATGTTTTATGGTCATGCAGGTTCGTATGTTTCAGTTGGACCACACGTAGATGGTGACACGTAGCCATTCATTGATGGGCCGGTCGGGCGTGACCCCCGAGTATATATTGCTGGGCCTTAAAGCCACGATCGTTCGGTCTGTTGTCGGACTTCGGCCCGTTTGGATCAGTCTGCTATAGTAAGTCCTGTGGGCTTGAGCGTAAGCTCGTGGATCAGTACGGCCCAGCCCATAATAAACCAAATTACATGCGTCAGGGGCTCGGGCCAGATCGTGCCGGGCGGCCTGTTTGTACTTGTGTAAGCAAGAGCAAAATAGCGAGCAAAGCTGCAAAGATGACGCAAAACACAAACAGTCCCTCGATTGATTTGATTTAATTCTGTAGAATCGGCGATACACATACCCCGGTAAGAAAACGCTACAGACTGATTACATTCAACTCCTCCATCGCACAACATACAACACAGAAGGGACACCATTGCCACACTGCTGGTACATCGCACACAGTTTTTATTTGATCGCAACCTTGCTTATTAGCACTCCAGGTCCAGGCAGGTACCACCGGCCTTAAGTCATCTCTACAACCAAATTCAGAGTCGTGAGGCAAAATTTCAAAGGAGGCATCAATGGTGGATGGTACAAGAAGCTAGGCGATGATGGTGCCAGAGAAGGACAACTTGAACTTACACCAGGGGAGGATCTTCCAGCGCTGGTTGTCGCCCTTGGCCCACTCCCAGAGCACGACCTCGGTGCCGTCATGGACGCCGCCTTGGGCCTTGTCGCCGTGGAAGGCGTCGAAGTTCAGGTAGATGTTGTTCACCATCCGGATGCAGCGGAAGCTGTCGCCCACGTCGCGGCTCTCCGTCCACAGCAGAGACTCGTCAAGGCTGTTGGGGTTGTAAGGCACAAGCTTCACCTGAATTGAGTATCATCGTGGTGTGGTGATGGTGAGATTCCATTCCATTCCATCCGAGTGCTTGCAAAATTTCTCAAAAAATCTATCTCTATAGGTCAACAAGGCAGACTTACAGGGTGGCCCTGGCCAGTGGAGTGCTTGAGAGCTTCGCCGGTGACCTTGTTCACCAGCGCGAAGGCAGGGTACCCTTCCTCGTCCCGGATCTTGGTGCTGTGCCTCATGTTCTTGGCCCAGTGCTACGCCATATATCACAGATGATCATTCAAATTATTACATCACATCAACGTCGATCTGCTCACCAACCTACTAGTAGTAAAAGACAGAGTAGCAGCAGTACCTGGTAGTCGTCTCTTGGGTTGGTAGGCGCGAGGCACGCGCTTCCGTTGCGCACGGTGAGGCTGAAGTCCTCGCCGGCCTTGCAGAAGACGCGCACGGTGTGCACGGGGACGCCGGCGAGGGAGAAGTTGCCGGGGCCGGCCGCGGGCGAGTCGGCCTCGGGGCCCCACGGCAGGATCTTCCAGCTCTGGTTGTCGCCCTTGCACCACTCCCACAGCACCACGGTGGTGCCGTCGTGCACGCCGCCGTGGTCCTTGTCGCCGTGGAAGGCGTCGAATCCGAGCCGGGTGTTGTTCACCATGCGGACGCAGCGGAACCCCTTGCCCATGTCCTTGCTCTCCGTCCACAGCACCGACGCGTCCTCCTCCGCAGGGTTGAACGGAGCCAGCTTCACCTGCACACGACGTCACACGGATCAGAAGGAACATCATCGATCGAGAACTGAAGCGACACAAAAGCAAAAATCTCCATCTCCATGGGGACAGAACTTTACAGGGTGAGACTGGCCGAGGGAGTGCTTGATGGCGAGTCCGGTGGCCTTGTTGACGAGAGCGAACGCCGGCATGCCCTCGGCGTCCTTCACCTTGGTGCTGAAGCGCATGTCCTTGTACCAGTGCTGCATGCGTGCTCACACATGATACGGATCAGAACTCATATATCAGACGCCGAGACGTGGTATGCGCCGAACATCTGAAATCAACTACAGTACATACCTGGTGCGTGTCCTTGGGGTTGGCCGGAGCGAGCACGACGTTGCCGTCGCGGACGGCGAGGCAGTAGTTCTCGTTGGCCTTGCAGAAGATCTTGAACACCTGGTTGGGGCCGCCCGACGCCGCCGGAGCCGGCTGGTTGTGGCCATGGTGCCCGAACCACGACATCTTCTCTTTTCCTCTAGTGGGAGTGGTTGGACTGTCCCAGTGTGGTGGTGCGAGGAGAGGCGCTCCCCGGCGACCGCGTTTTATAAGCGGCGAGCGGCACCGGCGTCGTAACGGCTCGCCACTTCACCAGGAAATGATCAAATGAGTCCGCAGCAGTAAATTTCTGTGGGCTGGATGCTCATCTCCTGTAGGCTGTGATTTGGCAGCTAGTAAATGCCTCTCTCTCTCTCTCTCTCTCTCTCTGTGCCGAGTGGGACCAGACCGCGTGTATTTACCATCTTTTTGGTTTGGTGATTTCAATTTTTGGCAGGTTTTGAATTGTAATAGCCGTTTGATACCGTAGCACATAAATGTAATGAGAGATTTGGTTCGACGAACCTAGGAATTCAGGCTTAAACTGTGCATTAGCTGTATGACAAGCAACGCACTCTTAGTGCCACTTTTAGCAGAGCTCTTAACTTCTTATTCTTAGTCAAAATCTGAAATGCTCTGTCAAACGCTGTTTTTCAGAAAAAGTAATTTTTATCTGATTCTGTAAAGTGATTATCTTGAACTTAAAAAACCGGGAGCTGAATAAAGTGGAGCTGAAGAAAGTAGCTTCTAACTAATTCTCTGTTGATTCTAAAAGTTTATACTAAAGAATCAAATAGAATCACTTTCAGTCATAGAATCACTTCACAGAAGAATTAAAAGTAAATACAGAGAATCAGAAGCCCGAGAGCTCTACAAAGGGGCCTTAGTGTCAGTAATGAAAATGAATCCCTATTTCCAAAATCATATTGGTAAATTGGTTTTATACTGAAAATTCAGAATGTATGTGCCTGCTTGGTCTGAAGCCGATCAGAGGCTCCATCCACCGGTTCCTATGCACTCTCAAGTCTCAACTACCGCGGCCATGCTCTTTCCAAGAGAAGAACCAGTGGCCATGCTCATGGTGCTGCATGGCAGATGGCACTCATTCCTTCAGAATTTCCTTTTGTTCACCATCGGAATGACAAATTTCCCTATAGAAATATTGTCATATGCATTTCGACAGGGAAAAAGTTACACTTTTTCATCAATATCAGAAAAATGTGATACCTGTCTTTCAAAAATTCTTAATTGACACTAAGGAAAAAGAAAAGGGAAGGTGCCGGACGATGTGCTTGGTTCATCCACCAGTGGCAGTGGATGGATGCGTGAACCCAACGCTGGGTGATTCGCACAAAAACAAATAAACGGATAACAGTTCAGAAGGTCACCCTGTCGGTCGGGCACTCTAATTTTCTGCTCTTCTGGTAGTACACTAAAATCAGAGTACTTTACTTTGATCAAGGATGTCGTTTGTGCCGTCTTGTCTCTATTCCTTCGATTTACGAACCAGGTTAGACATAGATAACGATAGGGACTCGTTATAAGCACATCATTAACGGCAATGGTATCAGGTCAAGTTATACTGAATTCAGACCTGAATATAACTAACTGAATTTCTCCTTCTCGGACATAAGTTTCAGAAAACAGCAATCCATGCTCCACCAAACACCCTAACCTAAAGCTGCATCATTTTTTCTCCATCCGCAGGTTCGATATTCCCATGAGCACATCCTCCATCCAGGCACTTGCGCCTGCCGGGCTGCAATCTTGTAAAGTTGCTACCCGTTGATAAGGAATAAAGACCCTGCATTGCATTTCAGGATCAGCAGCATGGGAGGTCATCATCGTCGTATGAGCATAAAACTCCCAATTGTTTCCAGCCTTTATTTCTATCAAGATTGTACGTCCTAACACGGCACACTGAACTGAAATGAACATTTTTTTTATCGGTGAACCGTTCAGCAATCAGCAGAAGCAATTGTATTCTGGAGTGTTCTGCTGGGCAACGGCTGCTTTTCAGAACAGCCACTTGTGTTCCGTTTCCTCTAGGCTGAATAACTGAACCGTTTCAGCTTGCTGTGTCCCTGTTGCTACCACTACATTTATCAGTGGAGTTGGTGAAACCTGTCATGTAGTAGTAACCTGTAAACGAGGCATGGCTGAGCTCACTGGCCGGTGAGCGTTGGGAAGCGTACCGCACACTGTAAGTTGGTGTGATTAGGTGAAGGATTTGGTTAGCATTCCCATGCATGCACGGACCAACTCTTTTGACTCTTCCTCTTTTTTCTAAATACTAAAAGAAAACTCTCTTCACTCGATAAATGGTACTAGGAGTATGTAACACCTTCGTCGAGTAGAAGCTTATTTTTAGCTTTTGTTTACTTTTTTTTTATCAATGATTTTTATAGATTTGATTAAATTAAAAAACATAGTATTTGTACTTTTAAATTTATCAAAAGAAATTTTTTCATAATATATATAATTTATGTTATTAACTTAATTAAATTTATCAAAATCATTGATCAAAATCGTAGTCAACAAAAATTAAAAATAAGCTTTTATTGAGACGGAGGGAGTAGCAGATAAGCAAATAAAACTGAACTGATCAGTTGTGGAGAAAAACACACCTATTACAACTAAGTATATTTAGCAGATAAGTATACAAGTTGATTTCTTGCACCATCTTCTAAGATAACGGTGTAGGAATTTAGCTGCATCAGATTGTAGTTTAAAGACATTACCCCTGTTTCATAACATTTTATGACCAAGTTATCTTATCTCTATTGGTTGAAAACAAAAAAGGGTGCAAACTTACAAGACTCAGGAACAATGCACCGGTAACATTGGACTCATTTCTTCTTTACTTAAAAGCCATATGGCTCATGGTAGCCCAGATAGAGATTTGGGCGTCCAACTACTGGACAAAAACAGGAAGCCCAGATAACCACTTACACGGGCTGCCTGTTTTAGGCCCATATTTCCCTGGGCTCCTTTCCGATGAATGCCGACCTTATTCTACCGGAGTCGAGTGTCTGGTTTTCAGAGGAGTTTTTTTTTTTTAAAAAAAGTTCCAGAGATAAATAAATTTGCTGATAATGTAACGTGGCGCACAGGATCTAGTGGATAGAGCAAATATGAAATTCCACGACTTTGAATGCCCGGTGACCCTGTGGAAAACTTCCCATGTGGATAACTCTCTGGTGCTATGGCTCGCTAGGAGTAAAAATATTTGTTGTACATGTCGCCGTCAGCTAAAAATGTACTCCTACTTAGGTGAAAAGACCACGTTCATGCAAGAACGAAGTCTCAGTCCGGACGTCTACAGGCGCCGTACGTGATTTAGCTAGTACTACTAAGCACTGTACTAACATACTAAGTATATATTTGCATGAATTATTAATTAAGGTCGCAATACACTGCAATACAACGGATGATTAAGTAAACTGAATAAATATATATAACAGTTGCAATAGGAGACTCTTATTCAGGCCACCCAGCATATTCTATACATGCTTTCTCCCTCTTTTGGAAGCTATCAGGAATCATTTATCTTAATTATCTAATCTTTCTGCGCCCATCCTTTCTGTAGCCGGCAAAATTAATTTTTAAAATTTGTCATGCAATGGCGGCGTGCGGTAGCAGATAATCCTTGGCGGAAAGATACTTGTTTACTAATTTGAAAAGGTAAATGCTGAAAGGTCCGTCCACCACTCAACTAATTGCTGAAAAGCATATATATATATACTGCTACTTTTCTTCGCAGAAACTACAAAATAACTACGCATCATCTCTTTAACTGGAGCTGGCAGTGCTGTATTTTTCTGTTCTGCAACCTTGCCATATCCTTCCCGTATAGACTGTCTAGCTAAAATATATACTCCTAATTAACTAAAAGGAGTATATCTATGTATTACATGCGGTATATATCAAGCTCCAGCTAGCTTTGCACACTGTGCCTGAAATATAGTAATGAATAGTAGTACATAGAAGGAAAAATCGTATACATGCCTAGCTACTTGCTTGTTCAATCAATACTAGAAGAAGTACAATAGTTTTGTACTGTACGTTCCATCTTGATGGCCTCTGCCAGATTAATCAGTATACTTTTCTACCTTCATGTCGCTGGTGGGTGATCCGCAAGGTTCATGGTGGTCAGCTAGCTTATATTGCTCCATCAAACAAGCCCGGCCCGGCCACCAGGAAATAAGAGCTTCAGAACTGAGGAAGCATGTTGTTATGGTTCGTCAGGCCGCTCAGCACCTGGGAATGGGACGATGTCGCTGACAACACGCCGCCGGTCGCCGTCTGCGGTGCATCGAAGCACGAGACGTGAAGCTTCTTGGCCGGCGGGTTCCCGGCGTCAACGACGCAATCGTCATCCAGCTGCTGGCTCATCATCACCTTGCGCTTCGCCACGCCGGCGGCGCCTGGGTAATCAGATGAGTAGATCAGATCCGACGACTCCGATGAGTACTGCGCGCTGTCGCCGACGGCCAGGAGCTGGTTCAGGGACGGGTGCATGGCGAACGCCGCGTGCTGCTGGTCGCCGTCAGACGGCACGGCGCTGTCGAACATGTGCGCGAGCGAGTAGTCGTCGAAGAATTCGGGAAAGGACGCGATCGTCGGGTGCCGCGCCGGCGTATCCTGCTGCTGATGATGATGCGTGGTGGCGTTCATGGTGCCGAAGCTCGGGGTCGTTCCACCACCGCTCGTTGGCCCGTAGAAGCTGCTGCAGATGTCGTCGACGTATAAGCCGCCGGAGGAAAGCTCGTCGTGGTCCAGCAGGTGGCTGTCGTAGTCGGCGATTGGCGGCGCCGTCGGCGACGCCTGGTCCGACTTTCTGTAGATCCGGCACAGCACCCAGTCGTCGAGCTGCAGGCACAAAAATATCATCACTTAGCTTTGTCGTCGTCATGCCTATCATTGTCAAAAAGCTACCGCGCGCGCGACTTGATAGAAATCACAAGTTGATCATTCATGCATCATTTTGTGATCCATCCATCCGGCGCCCGTAAAGACATTTAATTTAATTATCTCTATAGTGGAAAGGAAAAACGGAAACGAAAAATAATTAAGCATCTAAGAGCCAGTTGCGTGCGTCCGCAAGGAAAGCTCCCATCGACGGCTATCGTCTAAGAGTATCGAAGCCCATGGACAAGCAAGTTGTTAAAGGGATCGAGGGCAATTAGGTCGGTCGCCATGAACGGCAGCGGCATGGGCGGGCGCATAGACGATAGATATTCCCGACACGGCTTGCATGCGACCGGCGTGACACCGGAATACAGTTGCAGCTGTTAGCTGTAACGAGCCGATTTGATCAGCCGCCCGTGTGGACTGTGGTTTGCAGACTGTTGATCAAGTTGTGCGCCAGTCGGAAACAGAAACAGAAACTGAAGCAGAAGGTGCACGCGCGCGTACCCTCATGGAGGCGTTCCTGAACTTGACGGGCGGGCGGTAGGCGGCGGCGGCTGCGAGCGGGTCCCCGGCGGCGAGGCGGTACTCGTGCATGATCCAGCTGGTCTTGGTGCCCTTGGGCGGGCGTCCCTTGTAGAAGACGAGCGCCTTCTTGACGCCGACGCTCTCGCCGGTGGCGCTGTCGTGGATGGGCTTGTCGGTGCCGGTGGCCTTCCAGTAGCCGGACCCCGCCGCGCGGTTCGGCCGGATGCCGTTCGGGTACTTGCGGTCGCGGGGGCTGAAGAAGTACCACTCGCCGTCGCCGTAAACAGCCTTGCCTGCACCCAGGATGCAGCATGAATTCGTTGTTTCATGTAACTGCCATGCACTGAGGGGATATATCGCGCAGAGATGGAGAAAAAAAGGATGATCGATGCTCTTCTTACAGGGGAGGTCCCATGGATCGAACTTGTATATGTCGACGTCGGCGATGATGGGGACGGGGCACGGCACGGAGGCGGCGCGGTTGCGGAGGTAGTGCAGGATCAGCTCCTCGTCCGTCGGGTGGAACCGGAACCCCGGCGGCAGCAAAGGAGCCGCCGCCTGCGTAGATACCATCGTCTCCTCCATTAATCTTGAGCTCGCTTCTTTGGCCAGATTGAATCACTTAGGCAACCACGTACTACTCCTACTGTCTATATATCCTATGGACTGAACTTAACTGGATGAACTCGATCGATCGAAATGAACTGAAATTCTCGGAACTGGATGCAGGGACGGGGTGCTTATATGCTTGAGCTCGCTTTGGCCGTTAGCGTGACGTGGCTGCGGTTGGCACAGTGGCAGTTTCGGCATTCTGTGGGCGCCTCCAGGGGTGAAATCGTCACGTGCAGGGTGGGCTCTCGCTGATTCGTTATTCCTCACGTCCGGCATGAGCGTCAGCAGCAAAGCAGTTCAGTTGAGGGAAGGAGAAAGTCGTTGCACCGGCGATCGCCAGCCTAGCCGCCCTCTATGGCTGTTCATCGATCTCATGTAATATCTCTCTCTCTCTCTCTCTCTCTCTCCACCATAACTGCTTTGTATCTGCCCTAGCTAAGAGCTGCAGCTTGATTAGCTTGATTGTTTAGCTGTTTAGGCTCCAGACTTACGTATCTGTATGGAGCTGTATATGTGTGTCTATACTGTCCTGGAGGATAGCATATCGTTCATTTTTTTGTGCAAAAAAAAAAAAAACTGCACTGCACTGCTCTACACGCCTAGTGCAATCGGATTTAATTTGTGATCGTTCAGGAACTGAATTTTTCAACGCTACGCTGTGTCGTTTTTCTCTGCTGATAATAAATATCACGAACGCCAATTAGTCGTACGTCACGTCGTCTAAACTGAGCTCGATCGATGGCTAGCTGTACCGGCCCTCCAGCTCTAGTCGATGAATTCAGTGGGCTCACTGCACATGGCTGGTCCTTGTCCATCAAAAGGCCGAACTCTAGGGTGTGTTTGTATCGTTACCAACAAAAACCTTACCAAAATTTGGCGCCCAATGAAATTTGGTTACAGTTTGCTTCTCTACTAAAACTTGACTGACCAACGAAAAATTTGGCGTTGCCAACGTTTTGTATACGATTCGCGGGTGCACAAGACGGCGAGTAAAACCGTCGCCAACGCTTCCAACTCCTGGCCGATGCTTGCCAAAGCTATGTTGCAGCGCAGCAGTGTGTGCAGGAACTCCAATGTACTTTGATGAACTATATTCATATGATAATTACTCAAACTGTATGTGTCGTACTTTATTTTTTAAGATATACTGTGCACCACGTATCAATCTCTGAATCATCAGTAGCTGATACACGCTAATACATCAGAATGTATATAAAAACATACTTCGAATAAGAAAATATACCTGAAACCGAACCTTTAGCTACAACTTGGTGAGAATTAAAACAACCCATAACCAATTGATCAGCTAGAGGTGAAGCAACAGTGGAAAACATGGCCCAAAGCCACAAACAAACTTGAGAATCAGAACGAAAACCTAACACATCGTCGTCTTCTACGAATCTTCTCTGTCTAAAACCACAGCTGTAAACTGTGAGTACATAAAGGACTTAGCAAGCCATAACACTAAAAGAGGTATATATATATATATATATATATATATATATATATATATATATATATATATGCATATTTGATTGTAGCAAAGATTAGACTATGAGATTTTTTTTTTACAAAAAGCCAATTTTATGCAAGGTTCACTACAGAAGCTTTACAACAAAGGAAGCACAGAATAGTTGTTGTCCATATTTTAATAGGTTAGTTCTGAGGGAGATGTTCATCGATCCCACCAGTACTTAAGTTTTAGTCGAGAGCTGACATGCAACCATACCGTCTCTTGACATACAGCCTACACTTTTCAAAACACAGGCACCTACACCCACTCACATCAGCAAAAAAGTGATCAAGACTAATCATTGTGAGCCTAAGCTGTACTGTGTCAATACCGTGACAACGACCATTACGGATGGATTATACACTCTGCAGATGTTGTACACTGTACCTACAGGCTATGCTCCTCTTGATAAACAAAGTCGCATAACATTCACTCCAACGCGATACAAACAAGGGTCATCTCTCAGAGTTTTCCATGCCACCGTTGACGCGATAGCACATTTTTATAGCCAGACCGTGGGTTTAGGTCATCCACGTCTACTCTCTGGGACTCACACATAGACGGGTAATTATGAAAACCAAAGGGCTATATTGGGGCAATACGATCCCATAGTGCGGGTTATTGCTACAATCAAAGACCGGACCATGAGTATCTCACGTCTGCTACTGCGACTTGTGTATCACCCGACCGCCTTAGAGGTCAAAGTGGACGACCAAGGGGGTGGAGTGAGTCCCGCTCAGACAGGTTCTGTGGTTGCACGAAATCACTACGTTGAGGTCCGATGAATCAGTCCTTATACGGCAGGGGCGGCGCTCGTCCACGACAGGTGAATTAGTCCAAAACCTACACACAGCACACAGCTCTAAAAGCCCGTCTCACGACCAAAAACATTATCCCTTCCCATCACCTAGCACCAGTTATACTAACACCCTTTTCACTTTATTTTACACACACCATCAAACTCACTTTAACACATTTCATAAGATGATTGGTGTATGGTGTGACGATGCACTGCATCGTGTGAGAGTTACTAAGCTTCCTACTATCAAGGAAATTTTCCATTCGTTAAAAGACTAATGAAGAAAATTCTATGATTATCAAGGGGGTGTCATCAACGGGAAACAAGGTAGTATTTATATTTAATAAAAGCAAGAAACTGACATTAATATAAATACGTAATAACAAGTTGTATATTTAACTACACAATGTTTTTAACATAGATTAAAATAAATATGCAAGCATTTAGGTCATATGAGTGCGTAAGGAAAATATAGGATTAATATGATCAAGGGTTAGAGTTTGCCTGCAAATTTTTAATCTTCAGAACTTGTCTTCTCGACAATCTTCGAAATCTAATTCTTGAATTGTTGGCCTGATGCCGAAGTCTTCGAGCTTTTCCACGTATGTCCATCCTTCATCCTTCTGTCTCCTCTTGGAGCCCGGCTCCTCCTCGAACTCAGCGTTGTTTACACGATGGGATACACCTATTAAAACTACAGTAAAAGAAAACAAAGCTCAAGAAGAATCGATAAGATCTGATTAAATTTCGAATAAGAACCAAATAAACTCTACGAGAAAATCAAAGGTACATTATGCATGATGCGATGGCTATCTTAATGCAATGTTTATTATCTTAGGTGCACCTTAGTGTTATTTACTTATATGTTAATTATTAGAATAATTATTTATTCTTAAACTTTATTCTAGTGTTTATGCAGTTACATGAGTAGTTAAGGGTGGTCATGTATTGTTAATTGTACTAAAGTCTTTGTATGGGTATGGACTTAGGTTATGGTTTGCTTACTATAATACTGAGAGTTATTTGTGTCATATTATGCTTAATCACGACTAAGCAATATTTACTACAGTATAGCTATTAATTATTAGGTTCATTCTAAACCATATTCGTGTGATTGCAATAGTGGGCCACGTGGATGCATGCACTATCAAGCATCTACAGTGCCAATATGTTTATGTGAGTGCAAGCTAGTATATGGCATGTTTAGTTGAGGGTCTGATGTATCGTTTTATGTACAATCTTATTTTATACTGTACATTTAATTAGATGCAATCTAAAATACCCTCATTTAGTTTATGACTAAATGGATGAGTGTGTGGTGACTAGAAATTATTTACTCAATTTTCTAATATGTGGTTGCTTCCTGTTGATTAATGATTTGTTACCCAATTCTTGG
>BCLH01001457.1:0-54499 GCA_001602315.1 Zoysia pacifica | reverse complement strand
TCAAGGTTATAACTGTTGAAAATAAAATGTTAGCCACCTATAACAAGAATGTCTGTTATCATCTGCCGATTTATGGTCGAAGCATAACAAGTGAACAAAATAGTAGATGGCCATACAATATTGGATCAATTTTCTAAGAGCATAAATCAAATATCCTATTTAATATGGCAGGAGGGTTTACTTTGATGTATATTTTTTTTTAAAAAAAATCACACAATAAGAAGAGAAGAAAATAGGAAAACACTAGACAGTTACATCACCACACTTCCAATTTCATTATGACAGCTTAAAAAAAAGAGAAAAGATAATGCCAAAACTTAAGTAGTTCAACGGAGAAAATATGAGGACAATATATTAACCAAAAACCTAAGAAGCTTTTCTTTCTCAAATGCTTCTACTGTATGGTACTCAAGCTGTTAGACATCAAGGTTGAAGATAGTATCTTAATAACATAAATATGGTAGCAGAACTTGACAATTCATAAAAATAATATATTGTATAACGTCTGCGCTCATCAGTTGCATCACAACAGTCCATCTCGATATCCATGATGCTATGCGCACCAAGTTTTGTCTTTTTATTTGTTATTGTCATGTTCTTTGTTGTGAATTAGAACCGTCGGTCAACTAGTACATGATAAAGATGT
This sequence comes from Zoysia pacifica, assembly GCA_001602315.1. Taxonomy (NCBI): domain Eukaryota; kingdom Viridiplantae; phylum Streptophyta; class Magnoliopsida; order Poales; family Poaceae; genus Zoysia; species Zoysia pacifica. Next base: position 53,853 of record BCLH01001457.1, on the reverse strand, counting down.
GGTTTGATCTATCCATCTTACATGTGTATCTCTAAAATGTACAATCATATTTTATTTTTACATCTGCATATACAACTTTTTGCTCTTTTTAATATTTAGACATTTATGTTTTTCTCCTTTTGATTTTATTAGGTTTATTTTATGTTCTTTTTCTTGTATTTTTTTCAATCAGGTCTAAAACCATATCCAATTATTTCTTAGTGCAATAAAACCTTCAAATGTCTTAAAAAAAGTAAATTTCACAAAACTACATATATTTTATCAATATTATCACAAAACTGTAGATTTAAGTTATACTTTTATAAAGCTACATATTTTTATCTAATTTATTACAAAACTACAAGTTTTGTATCTAAATTTTTACAAAATTATAGATTTTATATTCAATTTGTCACAAAATATAGATTCTATACATATATAGTTGAAACCACTGTAGCAAATTTGTAGCTATATGAAACTATGGCTTAAATCTATAGTTTTGTGATAATATAGGTAAAATACCTGTAATTTTGTGAAATTTACTCTCTTAAAAAATTAGGGACTAGTTAGCCGCTATGAGGTAAATTTTACAATCAAAATTATTATCTTGGATTTATCAAATCATAGTAGGCTACTGTCGGAACAAGAATGGAAAATCTTTCAAGTACCTCGCGTAATTTATATTTTGACGGCTTTATAAATTTTTGCACCAAGATTTCATATGTACTCCGTAAGAATCATAAAAGGGGTTGGCACATGAAAACATTCACAATCTAAATTGATCTTTATTATATGTTAAATAAAACCATATAGAATTTCGGGCAGGTAATTCGTTTCTCACTGCAGCTAGTTTATTTTTTCGGACCCATTACCGGGCCTAATCAGGGCCCGCATTTTTTTTCCTCTACCCCGTCCATAGTGCGTAAAAGGGCGAGCGACCACGCTGAAGGCCGGATGACCTCTCAGGTCCCCACACCTCCGCGGAGCACACGCGGCACCTCCATTCCAAGCGCACGGAAAAGGTGGACGGAACTGAAGAGCAGCAGGCAAGCCAAGAGCAGGGCGCTGCGCCTTCGCTCGCTTCTCGTCCCTCCCACCGCATCACCAGTTCACCACCAACCCCCTACTATTCGTCTCAGAAATTCCCCCGGTTCACACTCGTCTCCTTCCCGAAACCCCCGTCCAGATCTACCCCGTAATCGCCTTGCCGCTCCCTCCTCGTCCCACCCCGCGCCCTAAGGGCGGAGGAACCCCTCGGCGCCGGCGCGATGCGGGTGCCGTGCTGCTCGCTGTGCAACATCCGGTACGATGAGGACGAGCACGTGCCGCTGCTCCTCCACTGCGGCCACGGCTTCTGCCGCGCGTGCCTCGCCCGCATGCTCGCGGCCGCACCCGGCGCCGTGCTGCCGTGTCCGCGGTGCCGCCACCCGACCGCCGTCGGCAACTCCGTCTCCGCGCTGCGGAAGAACTTCCCAATCCTCTCGCTCCTCTCCGCGTCACCTTCCTCCCCGTCCTTCCTCCACTCAGAATCGGGGTCGTCCTCCGGCTCCGATGACGAGGATGGCTTCTTTGCGCGACCCAGTCGCCGCCCCACCCCGCCTGCAGCGCCACCCGGATGCAGCAACGTCGACCTCGCCTCTCACCCAGACCTCAAGCTCGCCCGCCGCATTGGTAGTGGCTCGCCCGGCCCTGCTGGGCAGGAGGTGTTGGCAGGCACGCTGTCCCGTGGCAGTGGGGCCAAGAGGTGCAAACACCAAGTGGCAGTGAAGAGGGTGCCCGTCCCAGTTGGGGATGGGCTGGAGGGAATCCAGGAGGAGGTGGAACGGCTCAGGCGTGCCTCCTCATGGTGCCGAAACGTGTGCACGTTCCATGGCGCCATTAGGGTTGGCGGGCACCTCTGCTTTGTGATGGATCGTTACGTGGGGTCAGTGCAGGCAGAGATGCGGCAGAATGGTGGGCGTCTCACGTTGGAGCAGATACTCAGGTGTGGCATTGTTGCATCTAAATACGGACAGTTCTTAGTTCTCGTTGATATACTTGATGTACTACTGATCACCATGATAACTGCACCTGGAAACGTTGATTGAGTTGCAATATCACACATCATTGTCTGATTACCCACATAGTCATGCATACTTTTTGAAGCTGACATGCTAAAGAAGCACATTTAGCTAGAAATGCTTATGGAATGCGATGATCGTGGTAATTTGTTAGCTTGATACGCAACGCGAAAGTTGTCTTTTACGTAATAGTGCTATTCAATTGGTTTCGTTGGTAATGCCACGTGTCCTGTTATGTCTGGGTGCATGCTGCTAGCTTCTTTGTCTTGTGTTTGTTGTATTGTAGCGTAAAAGTTTTGAAGAAGATTAGTTTGTCACAGTTAAATGTTTAGATAGATTGAAGGATCGGTGCTCTGTAATTCAAAGAAAAGCATGTTGTTAGTTTGTACTGAACAGAATCAGTGAATAACACTATTTTGGCCTTAATTTATTTGGTAAATCAATCCATACGAAATTGTTAAGCTGTATTGCTTCAGTTCTGTCAATCATGTGGGATGTTATCACCATACCTTTTTTGGATATGCTGATGACATTAATACTCCTTATGACATTCATTCGTGTTGAATGATTTCCCTAGAATAATGCATGCTGGCACCGACAACATTCATTTTTCTAATTCTGAGTCATATTTGGCACTGGTACATCTAAATTCATCGATAAACTGGTATCATCTTTAGAAAAACTTAGAGCAAAATTGTCAGTAAACTGTTAAATTCATGTTTTCTTTTTTGTGTGAAGAAGATTATTGTCAGTTTTAAGTTTAGCCTGAACATTCTATGTGATTTTTTTTTGCCATAGAGGAGTATTCCTAATATTTTTGCTATTGTTGGATTTGGTACTAGTATATTTAATACTCCCTCCGTCCCAAAATACTTGTCATCCTAGCCTCTTCAAGTTTTCCCAATTTACTTGTCAGCCTCACTTCCCAATGCAACTTTCTCTATTTCCAATAGATTTCTATCTCTATCTCTTTCCTCCTTGTTTTCAGCACATACCACCTTTTCATCCCTCCTTAATTCCTGAGCCCAGAGCCAGGATGACAACTAATTTGGGATGGAGGAGTATATTATAATGACGACTATCTGTTGACAGGTCAGTTACCAACCCTTTCTGATGGCAACTGAATAAGCAGCCGTTTCATGGCTCAAGATTGTCTATTCAGTTAATTGTTAACTGGGTGATGATTAAATTGTTGTTGTATTGTAGCTAGGCGAATTCTCTAATTACATGCTATGGTATCCTAATTCATTACTTTCCCAGTTTCTGTAATATGAGTATGACAAACCAATTTCATTTTCCTAGCCATGGGATTTCTTTGTAGTGTTTTAGCATTTTCTAATACATACTACAGAGTACATATCAATTCCTATTAATAACCATAATAGTGCTGTAATGATACTTTGATACTTCAATTCAAACATCATGTCTTCACTAACTAAAATTTTGGTAGATATGTAATTTTCCAAGCTAGTTGAGTTATCCTTACTGCCTCTGTGTCCCGGACCCTGATGGTATTTGATGTTTCTGTGGAAACCATTATGGGTTCAATATTGGTAGTTTTAACTATATGATATCAACCATTCAAATTAATTTTACGCATGTTGTACTGATGTAGCACATTTGATGAAATTTTGTCATCTCAGCCAATAAAACGGTTGCAATGTGTGTGTGGACAAGTAATATTTTAGTACTTCACTTTTGTTTTATTTGAGTGAGAACATTGTCTTCAAGGATACACATAAGTTAGATGGAGTACCAACATCATACGTAGGAAGGGTATTTTTCTATCTTTTTGCATTAACCAAAGTATCTAGCTTTTTTTTTAATAGACAATTGTTGTTTTTGTTCTCCAATTCTCATAACAATTAAGGCATACTTTACCATTGGTCGTTACTTTTTATAAAATTATTTGGTATGGAACTATTTTGCACCACTGATGAATTATTCCTGACCTTGACTTTTTAGGTACGGAGCAGATATTGCCCGTGGGGTGGCGGAACTTCATGCAGCGGGAATTGTGTGCATGAGCATAAAGCCATCAAACATTCTTTTAGATGCAAATGGCCATGCAGTCGTTTCAGATTATGGTCTTTCAGCAATTCTGAAAAACCTCACTAATAGGAGAGTACCTGATGAGTCCAGCTTGGCTGGCATGGATGCTACACTGCTTAGCCCAAACTATATAGCGCCGGAGGCATGGGGACCATTGAAGAAATCACTGAATATGTTCTGGGATAGTGCAAATGGAATTTCACCAGAATCAGATGCATGGAGTTTCGGATGCACACTAGTGGAAATGTGCACTGGCGCTGTTCCGTAAGTAGTCTTTCTATTTTGAGTCGCAAAGAAAAAAGTAGTCTTTCTATTTCATTTGTGTTCCTTACTACTTTGTGAACAGCATGGTTGATGCTAATTGAAATGCAGATGGGCTGGGCTAAGTGCAGATGAAATATGTAAATCTGTTGTAAAAGAAAGGAAGCCACCGCCGCAATATTCAAGAGTAGTAGGTGTAGGACTTCCTGGGGAATTGTGGAAAATGATTGGTGACTGTTTACAGTTCCGTGCTTCAAGAAGACCTTCCTTTCAAGACATGCTTAAAATTTTTCTTCGACATCTTCTAGACATACCAAGGAGCCCACCAGCGAGTCCTGAGAAGTAATTTCTCCATCCCATTTTGTATTGCTTCATGTTGAATAGTACATGAAAACTAAAAGTTTTTGTAGAATGTGTATACTTACCTGAAAGTAAAGTATAACAATAAAATATAATAATCAGCATCTTTGGAGATTAACAATCTAATTTTCATCCCAAACTTACCTTTTTTTTTGAGCTTGTAGTTTTTTTTATGTGAAGCATTCTAACACAGTACTTGCTAATGCAGCGATTTCACAAATGGAAGCTTGCCCAATGGCATGGAACCACCTGCAACATCCATCCTGGAGATGTTTCATGATAATCCAAACGCTTTACATCATCTTGTATGCGAAGGAGATACAGCTGGTGTTAGGTTTGTCCTTAGTAAATTTTTTGTGGCTGCTTCCATAGCACATGCCTTTTAACGCTAAAGCTTTTGTAACTGCCAGGGATTTACTCGCAAAGGCTGCTTCTGAGAGAAATGGTAATTTAGTCCGTTCTCTCGTAGAAGCACAAAATACAGATGGGCACACTGCCTTACATTTAGCATGCCGCAGAGGATCAGCAGAGCTCGTGGAAGCTATCGTGGCTTACCAAGAGAATGTAGACATATTAGATAAGAATGAAGATCCTCCTATAGTTTTTGCTTTGGCCGCTGGCTCTCTGCAGTGTGTTCATGCGCTTATTGGGAGGTCTGCTGATGTAAACTCTAGGCTTAGAGAAGGCCTGGGTCCTACTCTTGCCCATGTATGTGCTCATCATGGTCAGCCAGACTGCATGCAGGTATGTGATCATGCTCATTTCTTCCTGTATCATCTTGTTGGTTCCTATTTTAATCTGATTTTTGTGCCTCATGCAGGAATTGCTGATGGCTGGAGCTGATCCTAATGCAGTAGATGGGGAAGGTGAATCTATACTGCATATTGCGGTGGGCAGCAAATATACTGATTGCGCTATTGTTATACTGGAACATGGAGGTTGCAGGTCGATGGGCATGCCAAATTGTCAACATAAAACGTAAGATATGTACCTAGGGTCCCATTGAAAGGGCAAGCGATTGGTACACTTTATTCTATTATCCAGCACTTGGCATTCCATTATCCTTCTTTGAACATGTTACCTGTTGATTTCGTTTTCTGGTGACATTTCAATCTGATGATAAATAGGCCCTTGCACCTATGTGTTGAGACATGGAACACGGCTGTGGTACAAAGATGGGTTGAAGTTGCATCTGAAGAGGAGATTGCTGAAGCAATCGATATTCCTAGCCCTGTCGGGACTGCTTTATGCATGGCAGCAGCTCTTAAAAAAGAGCATGAGAAAGGTAATATCTGGCTTCTGCTTCTACCATAGATTTCTGATTTACGACTATTTGGTCTTTTATTTCCTAAACGTAGTGTATTATGAATAATATTCCTATATGGACTTTTATTTGCCAGAGGGTCGAGAGCTAGTAAGAATACTACTTGCTGCTGGTGCTGATCCTACAGCGCAAGATTATCCACACTGCAGAACTGCACTACATACTGCAGCAATGATCAACGACGTGGAATTGGTTAAAGTAAATGCGTCTGTGGTTAATTTTCATAACACTTCTTTCCTGTTTCTGCTTGCCATGTCAAAGTGACTTTCTTATTTTACTGTAATGACAGATTATTCTGGAAGCTGGAGTTGATGTGAATATAAGAAATGCTCAAAACACGACCCCGCTTCATGTTGCACTGAACAGAGGTGCAAACTCGTGTGTTGGTTTGCTTTTAGCAGCTGGAGCAGACTGCAACATGCAGGTACCAACCTTTCTTGATCATTTTCCTAGAAAATTTTGGGGTCAATCTGGAAGATAAGTTCAGTGTTTGCTCATTAGTGCATGTGGTATCAGTGATTTTGTGGTAGTGGTATGAGGCTACAAGTGTGGAACTTGTGCCCCGGCCCCATTTCATTCACCATTCGTTCAGATTCACTTATTATGATTTTCTTTTCTACTTGAGGAAATTTACATTCTTTGCATCATCTGTTTTGTCACATTGTATTTGAATCGTTTTGGTTCTGTGTCATATTTTTGCATGATAATAGGCAGAGGACTTCCATGCTTCACTGTTTTATAGCAGCAGGTAGAAAATTATGCTCAGCCAAAGCATACTATACACATGTTTTACTGGTTAATAGCGTTTCGGCGAATCTTTCTTGATATCCTTAGGCAACAATCACTGTGCAAAGGCCACTTGCAGAATAAAAAAAATAAATGGTAAAATGGAAGAAGGATCACTCCAACCACTTGATAGAGCATCCTCTATATGAAAGGGAAGCTGTTACTTTAAGTAGTTAGGGTACACGGAACTGAATGGAAAAAGGATCATTTCGGGCCCCTTTGGCAGAGCTCCCAACTCCTGATTCTCACGCAAAATCAGGGGAGCTCTGCCAAACACTGTTTTTCAGGAGAAGTGATTTTTGTCTGATTCTGTGAAGTGATTCTCTGAAATGAACTAAGAGGCTGGGAGCTGAAAAAAGTAGCTTCTTCTGATTCTATGAAGTGATTCTTTGTTCTGATTCTAAGAGTTTATTTTAGAGAATCAAAGAGAATCACTTTCAGCCACATAATCACTTCACAGAAGAATCAGAAGTGAATCCAAAGAATCAAGAGCTGAGAGCTCTGCCAAAGGGGCCCTTCATCTTTTTGACAGTATTCTGCATGGTTTCTCTTACATTATTTGTTCCACATTCCGATGGATCCTTTTTTTTTTATTCTGTGTAGTTAGGGTACACAGAACTGAAATTCTGACACCATTTTTGTTCTACCTTTTATTGTTTTATTCAAACTTGGTTTTATTACAATTGTATCTTTGAACCAGGCTATAATATGGGTGTAATATTGTTCTATTTATTCAATTAGGACGATGATGGTGACAATGCTTTTCACATAGCTGCTGATGCAGCCAAAATGATACGCGAAAACCTTGCATGGGTTGTCAAAATGCTACAACAGCCATCACCTGCTATTGATGTGAGAAACCACAGGTAAAAAACTAATGAATAGACCAGATCCCCTGTTTTTCACATTTTGGTGGCTTAGTGTCTACCACATATATTTTTCTATTCTCCAAATTTTCAAGGGATTCTAGCAAGCACCTATATGTAATATTTGCTCCCACCAAGGATGGAGAGGGACAATTATCTTTTCCCCTTCCCTATATAAAGGATCTAAGGGGTCATTGGTGGGGAGGTTTGATCCACTTGGCAATTACTACTCTCTTGTTTTGGGGCAATGCACCAACATTCTGCATGTTACACCACTATTATATTATATTGCTGCAGAAATAAATAGCACACAACTTGATATGAAATGTTATTTTTAGTTGCTTAACTATTTATTAGCTGAAACCATTTCTTTCAAGTGTTGTTTAACATTTTTCCTTGAATTACGCTGTGATTGTGCGAAGGAAAAGTTCTGTTGCAAAATTTGTTTGTCACAACAATGTTAACGGATTTGAACAATATTCCTATAAACTATAGAGGCTGGACACTGCAAGACTTTTTGGAGAGGCTACCACGAGAGTGGATTTATGAAGAACTGATGGAAACACTTGAAGACAAAGGAGTTCATCTGTCCCCAACTATGTAAGGAACACTGTGTTGAATTTGGATTGATGTCATGGAACAACACATACTCTTTCATGCTACCACAGAACTACACTTTTAGAATAAAAGTTTCATAAAAATTACACGTCATGTATTTACAACCAAACCACATATTTCCATTCTAGACACCAGATCTGATATCCACAGTCCACATGTATGTCTTCTTGTCATATTGCTGATATGGAGTTGCTTGTCATACTGTTAAGGGAGAGCTGCCACCTCTATTAAAGAAAAAACAGAGTTCTTGTCATCTTGATAATGTGGCGCTGAGGGTGATTAAATTCCTATCTCTCTTTCACCCAACTATGTGTCTTATCATGACCCAAGCTGGCCATTGTTCTTTGACTAGAACTGTAATTTGGTAAAACTGTCTTTTTATATGTTTTTTAATGTGTCATAGCATGAAAACATTTCAAGTGTATTGCTACATAGAACTCCTTATCCAAATACTTTACACACGCTGGGATTGTTTTTAGACAGCTTAATTAGAGCATGTGGGGTGTAATGAAATGCATCTTTCTTTTATTGATCCATTTTCAAATGCATAAGTTGGTTACACTTGATATGTCAATTTTTTTAGAGCATATGGGGTGTAATGAAATATATTTTGCTTTTATTGATCCATTTTCAAATGCATAAGTTGGTTACACTTTTGGTACCTGAAAAGCTTCTAGCTGGCTTATCTTTTCACATTGGTGATGGATGTCACAAGAGACATACAAGGTGATATTCCTTGGCTTGTGCTCTTTGCGGATGCTGTAATATTAGTGGATGAGACCAGGATGGGGGTTAACAAGAAATTAGTATTGTGGAGATGGACGTTGGAGTTGAAGGGTTTTAGACTAAGTAGGTTTAAAACAGAGTATATGAGGTGTGCTTTCAATGCTACCGCATTTGAGGTGGGAGATGTTAGGGTTTAGCATGGTCAGGTGGTACCCAAGAGAGACACTTTCAGTTACTTGGGATCGATTCTGTAGGAGGATGGGGATATTGATGAAGATGTTAGTCATAGAATTGAAGCAGGTGGTTGAAGTGGCGTGACATCCTATGTGACAGAATGGTGCCACGAAAGCTAAAAAGGCAAATTGTATAGGACTGCTAGGCTGCCTACCATGTTATATGGGGTTGAATGTTGGCCTATTAAAAGGTGATGTGTCCAACAGCTAAATGTAATAGAAATACATATGTTGTGATGGATTATAGCTAGGCAAGAAGAGATCATGTCCGGAACAATGACATACTAAGATTAGGGGTAGCACTAGTTGAGGGAAGCTTGTGTAGCATCATTTGAGGTGGACATGGGAGGAGTCCGTGAAGAAAAAATTGAAGGATTGGGATATCGCCAAGGAGCTGGCCTTAGATTGGAGATTATGGAGACTAACCTTGATTTTCGGTTTGCCCTCTTTGTCCTTTTTCATCCCCCCCCCCTTTTTCCCCCCTCTTTTTTCTCTTCCTTTTCCCCTTAATTTTTGTCTTTTTTTTTTCCCTTGTGATCTGTCTCTTAGGGGCTTCATCTCTAGCCTACCCCAACTTATTTGGGACTAAAAGGCTTCGTTGTTGTAGCTGCGAGCTTGGATACTATATTTATTCCATTGTACATGAATATGATACCAATAGTCTGCTATGCACAGCTTTGACCATTGTGATATCTATTCAAATATTTGCCACAAACAATCACAACCCTATTGACATACTTTTAACAATGAATCTGGAATTATATAAATTAAAAGTTTCATTTTGCATGAATATGATACTAATAGTCTGCTGTGCACAACTTTGACCATTGTGATATCTATTCAGATATTTGCCAAAATTTTTTTTTAATGGTAGTGACATGCTTTTAACAATGAATCTGGAATTATATAAATCAAAAGTTTAACTATTGGTGTTCTAGTGACAGGAAACGGAGAGAATGCATGCTACTTCATTCTTATTTTTAATAATGCTTTCACTTAATTTTGTAACCAGGTACGAGGTGGCTGATTGGGTGAAATTTAGAAGAACTGTTACTTCACCAGCTTTTGGGTGGCAAGGTGCTGGACCCAGAAGCATTGGGTTTGTCCAGTCAGTAGTAGACAGTGATCACCTTATTGTGTCATTTTGTACTGGAGAAGCCCGTGTTCTGGCTAGTGAAGTTATCAAAGTTATTCCACTGAATAGGGGTCAACATGTGCAGCTCAAGCCGGATGTTTCAGAACCAAGGTAAATCAAGCTTATTCATTCTTTATTTTGTTAATAGTTATTACAAATATTGCTTGCCTCATGTCTCATTGTGAATTGGATAGAGCAATGGCTATTATTTCATAGGAGGCACAACATCATGATGAAAATTTCTTTTTATTTGCTGTGTCACTTTTTTTCCATTGGTTTATTGAACGTGGCAGGCCATTTTGTTATTTATGTGAAATCTGGATAAAATTGTCAATTAATAAAAACCTAATGTGTAGCCTCTGTTGACATAAAAGGTACTGGTGTGGAGACCTACCCTTTGTTTTTTGTCGGTTTCTGCTAGTAAAAGGCTCCGATGATTTTTGTGAGCATATAGATTCATATTGCCTTGTGCACGTGTTCAATTTGCTGTGCCTGGTTCTTTACTTGCGCTGACCATGCTCGTAACAAGTCATTCAGTTACTTTAAGGAGACATATCAGTCTTTTCCTGTTACATTTATCTGTGCAAGTTTAAACTGATGCACTATAGGCTCTTAAATGATTTAATGTGCTTGAAGTGATGATATTTTGCAAATGATGCTTTACATCAGCCATTTGCATACTCTGAAGTTGCCTCTGACAGCTGCAAATAGTAAAGTTGAAAAACTTTATGATATATTGTATCGCTGCTGCCATTTATGACAATGTTATTAATGCGCTCTTTCAACAGAGATCGGCTTTTAGGCCATGGCCACCAACAATGTGGTAACATAACAAGTTGTGAAATATCTTTGATAATATATCCAACGCTGCACTGATCTCAGCACACTGTTTGGCAAGTTAAACAATATCATTTTCCTCTCATTATCTGATATTCTATTCAGGTTTGGATGGCGTGGCCAGTCGAGGGATAGCATTGGGACGGTTCTGTGTGTTGATGATGATGGTATCTTGAGGGTTGGTTTTCCTGGAGCTTCTAGAGGATGGAGAGCTGATCCTGCTGAAATTGAAAGGGTGGAAGAGTATAAGGTTGGTAATTGGGTACGGATTCGTCCCTCACTGACTGTTGCTGTACATGGGATGGAAGCAATTACTCCTGGAAGCGTTGGTATTGTATACTCCATCAGACCAGATAGCAGCCTTCTATTGGGACTATGCTATTTATCCAACCCATCGTTGTGTGAACCAGAGGAGGTGGAACATGTGGACCCCTTCAAGGTAAACGTTCATGTAATTACAATTTAATCTCATACTAGCTCCAAGCCTGTGTGTCATCACGGAAAATCAAATTGTCACAGTTAGACAGTGTTTCCCATCGTACCAAATGTTTTTTAGAATGGACACAGTTTAAGATTATTGAAAGTTACATTTTTACACACTTTTGTAGATGAGAGAGTGGTTATCAAGACCATAACTCTTAAATTCATTCAATTTAGAGGAATATAATATTCAAATCTTTCCATATTTTTGGGTTCCTGAGATGAATACCGTTGAATGAGCTAAAAGTATGCTTGCAAAACCACTCATTTTCTTATGTTATCAGTAAGTTTCTTTTTCAGTCAGCTAGATCATACTACTATATTAATATGCTTGTGAATCATCAAAATGTGGATTTTTTCAGTCTGCATAAAAACTCACGCTTTCATCATTCAGAATTTCAATTTCTTAACTAAGGCGATCTCGCCGAAGGAATTTATTCACTGAAGCATCCGAACAATTCACTGAATGTTTTGCTAAATGGTACAGTTGATCAACAACCATCTATTTAAACACTGTTTAATTCCATCTAGATGACACTTAGGCTTAGAGAAGGGCAGCCGTTTCAGAAAGCTACTAAACAATAGTTAACCTAAACTAAAATTAAGACCGGACCAATTACTATAGCAGAGTAGCATGCCCTTGTATGTAAATGGTCCAATCAAACAGTTGGTTCCCAGAAGCTCTGTAAAACCAGAAACCTGTGTTCTAACGGGATTAGCTTTTGGTGCGCGGATGACGGACTGTCGGTGCCACTGCTGGGTGAGACATTGAGCAGCTTCTGTTGTGGTCAGAGAAGCTTCAAGGAGTTGAAGCAAAATCTGTGCAGTGCAGAACAGCTAGGTCTCATCATAATGTGTATGCGGAGGTTGCAGCCTTATGGTGGACCCGAAGAGGGCACGGTGGCACTGCAGCAGCCCTGCTCTTGTGATGGAGGCGAAGCTATGATGCTATGCTGGGGTAGCCAAGCAGTTAGCTGGTGTGGTTGGCAGAGAAGCAGGAGCGTCCAGCAGAGAAAGATGAGGAGGCATTCCTATGGTTCCCGTGCGAGCAGATATGACGCAATGGTGGCGTTGGAGGCAGCAATTCACAAGATCATTCAGATCTGAGAAGATTGCAGGCTGCAGTTGAGTGGGAGATGGAGAAAGGAAGAAGCAAGCGTGCAAGTTGGACAGATCCCACCTGTCGACGCGTCTGGGGTGGGAGAGGGGTGGCGATGGATGACGACTGGGCACAACCAACTCCAAATTGTAACCCTTGAAAAAAAGCGTAATTAAGCGCTTGCTTACATGAGCTTAAGCATGGAGCGGCGGCTTCCTGCCTTGCTTCAGGGTGTACAAGTGCGCTAGGCGAAGCTCTACTGAGGCCACGCTGCCACTGCTCTGCCGAGGTTGCATATCCGCCCGTCCATCCCCAAGATCCACATCCATGCCATGAGGAAGGAAAGAGGCGGGTGAGTGGTGGAGTTAAGGTCTCGGTGGAGCTAGAGAGAGAGAGGGTGGGGGAGAGAGAAAGAATTCTTAAGTAATTTTAGAATTCTAAATATCAGCCTTGCTACAGTAAGGAATGCTTAAACACACCTAAGCTAGGGTTACCGCTTGCTTAACATGTAGTGCCTATTTTTTTCCCTGGATTTTAGTATTGTACAGACAGTTCATGTTCTTTTGCTTGTGTTTACATTTACCAATTACATTAAGGATTCCTTCGATATTGCGGCAGCTTTTCTCTGCATCTTTATTTGAACTACCTTTTGGATTTGTGAGCTAAGCATCAAAACTCCTTTTAAGAGCATAGCATAAATGTTTTACTATTGATTTGTCCGCTGTTAAGATCCGACAGGGCAGCAGCGCAATGATGAGCTTGCCTTGCATATATTCTTTCTTGTGTGACTTAATGATGGCTTGTTTTGGTTTTGCTTAATGTGATTTCTTATATCGTTTTTAGATCGGTGACCAAGTATGCGTAAAGAGGTCTGTTGCAGAGCCTAGATATGCCTGGGGTGGTGAGACACATCACAGTGTGGGGAAAATAGTAGACATCGAGAGTGATGGTCTGCTTATTATTGATATTCCGAATCGATCTGCAGCATGGCAGGCAGATCCATCAGACATGGAAAAGATAGAGAACTTTAAGGTATAATACCTTTTTTAATATTTGAATAGCAGATTAAAGTCAGGTTCTTATCTCCTATTTGTCTTTGTAGGTTGGTGATTGGGTTAGAATCAAAGCAACAGTACCATCGCCCAAATATGGGTGGGAGGATGTGACTCGTAATAGTATTGGGATAGTTCACAGTCTAGAAGAAGATGGTGATATGGGTGTTGCTTTCTGCTTCAGAAGCAAGCTTTTTCTTTGCTCAGTTGCAGATGTGGAGAAGGCCCAGCCTTTTGATGTCGGGGAAAAGGTGCATGTAATACCTTCCATATCACAGCCACGCCTTGGATGGTCTAATGAAACTGCTGCGACCATTGGAGCCGTATCAAGGATTGATATGGATGGGACTTTAAATATCAAGGTTTCTGGCAGAAAAAATTTGTGGAAGGTAGCTCCAGGTGATGCCGAGAGGCTCTCGGCTTTTGAGGTTGGAGACTGGGTGCGGACCAAGCCAAGTATTGGGAGCAGACCGACTTATGATTGGAGTGTAGGAAAAATAAGCATTGCAGTAGTCCATAGCATTCAGGACTCTGGCTACTTAGAGTTGGCTGGTTGTTTCAGGAATGGAAAATGGTTGACACATAACACAGATATTGAGAAAGTACAGCGCTTCAAGATTGGTCAGCATGTTCGATTTCGTGCTGGGATTTCAGAGCCTAGGTGGGGATGGAGAGATGCAAAGCCTGATTCTAGAGGCATAGTAGCTGGTGTACATGCTGATGGAGAAGTAAGGGTAGCCTTCTTTGGTGTGCCTGGGTTGTGGAGAGGTGATCCTGCAGATCTTGAAATTGAGAAAATCTTTGAGGTTGGAGTATGGGTTAGGCTGAGGGCTGATGCGGATCACTGGAAGTCACTCAAGCCTGGCAGCATTGGTGTGGTGCATGGAATTGGATACCAAGGAGATGCTTGGGATGGGACCATCCATGTGGCATTTTGTGGTGAGCAGGAAAGGTGGGTAGGGCTTTCTAGTCAGCTTGAAGAAGTTACCAAGTTTGTTGTCGGGCAGCGTGTTCGTATCAGAGGATGTATCCGCCAGCCAAGATTTGGTTGGTCCAATCATACTCATTCAAGTATAGGGACGATCTCATCTATTGATGCTGACGGGAAACTAAGAATTCATACACCAGCTGGTGCAAGGGCTTGGTTGATAGACCCATCAGAGGTGGACAAAGTGGAGGAAGAGGAGGAAGTCTGTGTCGGAGACTGGGTAAAGGTTAAGGATTCCATTACAACACCCACGTATCAATGGGGTGATGTGAACCACAACAGCATAGGGGTGGTCCACCGGGCTGAGGATGGAGAGCTCTGGATTGCTTTCTGTTTCTGTGAGAGACTATGGTTATGCAAAGGATGGGAGGTTGAGAAGGTGAGGCCGTTCCGGAAAGGCGACAAAGTAAGGATACGACCTGGTCTTGTATCCCCAAGGTGGGGCTGGGGGGTGGAGACCTATGCGAGCAAAGGTGAGATAGTAGGTGTCGATGCAAATGGAAAGCTGAGGATAAAATTTCGGTGGAGGGAGAGGCTATGGATTGGAGACCCTGCTGATATTGTTCTTGATGATGTCCAATCACATGCGGAGGCTGCTAATGGCTTTTATTCATAGGTTGGCGGTATTCTTTTGACCCATACCTGATTTCTTGCTCCCATTTTGCAGTAAATTTAGTAAGATCTCAATCTGCAGTGGGGTTGCAAGTTGCACATAGCTATTATCATCGCATAGGCATGGCGGGGTGTATTTCGTGTTGGTAAGCAGGGGAATGAGAAGAGACAGCAATAGTTGAAATAGAGTTGATAACCACCACCTAGGTTTTTCAGTTTACATATGTATAATTATGTGCCTGACGCCTTGTCTTTGTTTCAGTGTATCGTACACCATTGTACAGGTTTGGACCTGAACACTAATTTACTCACGTACTAATTGATAGGGGCATTGTACTTGATTGGCGGTTGTGCTGAATTGCTGGTAGTCTTTGTAAGTTCTGGCACAATGTGGAATGTAGTGCCTGGCCGGGCCCCCATACCCTAGAGCTGGTCCATCTGTGGTAACCGTAGTCCATAGGCTGTTGCATCTGTTATGCTATTATAATGGTCGAACTCTGTTACAAACTCTCTTGCCATGTAGGAGTATGAATGTATCTGTGGCAAGCATCGCAAAGCGTGAGGGTTGAAGTTGCATGTTGGGCCCAAGAGGCAACGATCCTTTGGTAATTTAGGCCTGTCGGGTTGCCTAGATTTATGGCAACTCCAGAACCTCTGGATAATGCAACACTACTAGCACCTGACTAGTACCATGCTGGAGCTTGCGATGGCATAGCGATTTGGGGTCCCATTATACTCCGTGTAAAAGCGGCCTCCACACACCCGCGCGTGGGCTGCAATTTTGGCCCACCTCGCTCCCGCTGCCTCCTGCTCCGACGGCGTCAAGAGCCGCTGCTCGCCGCCGCAGTCATGTTTGCCCCCGCTGTCTCCGTCTCCCGCCCGGCTCCGGCGACGTGGCGGCGGTGGACATGTTTGCCCCCGCTGTCTCCGTCTCCCGCCCGGCTCCGGCGACGTGGCGCCGTCTCCACCGCCGCCCTCCTTTGTCACTGTAGTCGCGTTTGTCCCCATCGCATCCGCCTCCCACTCGGCTCTGGCGGCGTGGCGCCGCCTCCGCCGCCGCGCTAAATCGACGTGACGCCGCTGCCCTAGCCTAGCCCATCGCCGGCGACTGCCACCCGCGGCCGACGGCGAATCGCCGTCTTGCAGCCCCGCCTCGCTGCCACCCGCGGCTCACCGCCTTTCCAACCTCACCACCGGTTTCTGGAGGCGGAGGAGGAGGAAAAGGTGGGAGACAAATCCATGAGTAATAAAGTAGCTCTGCCGCTCGCCGTTGCCGTCGGTTGCCAGAGAGGAGGAAGAACGGGTCGGCCCATTGCGGCCCAAAGAGGGTGTGCGGAGAGAGGTGCCGCGTTGACATACGGGAAGGGGAAGAATCTCGGACGAGCCAGCCTTTTTGACAATTTAGGACAACCGGCCGAACACCACCCCTGCAACTGTGCACTCCTAGTCCTAGATTAGGTGCAGACATAGCAACTCAGCCATGTCTAAGACATGATTGGTCCCATGAATTCATGTTTGCAACATGCACGCAAGAGACGGAAGACCATTCAGCCGCAATGGACCTCCGGACCTGAAAAGGTGAGCCCTATATCCACTCACTTTGATGTAAGAGGCCCCTACAGGTCCGCACATGTTAGGACTTCCTCTGTTCCAATAAGCATCCGAGGTGAAAACGTCTATAACCCTGTTGCTCCTACCATGCCATTCTTGCTTCGCTTTCCCCATTTTCTTATTTTTGTCCTAAGAGAATATTCATATCATTCTATTTTGATTGACACCATTCATATCCAAGAAAAAATAAGGTAAATGGCGAAAAGAACGAAAAACAAATGTGATATCTGCACTTGTACGTCAAGATTACTTGTAGATATATCAAGGAGACTGCTCATACGGACGCTATCACTAGTTCTAGTTGCTTTCAATAATTCCTTTGAAGACCGTACACGCACAAGACTTCTTTGGCTTCTTTAATCCGCAAGTCGTTATAACATTCAAGAAAAAAAGGGAAAAAAAAGATTACTCTAGAAAAGTGACAAATTCCGTATATAAAATATTCCATTTCGTCCAGTACTACTAGATCATCAGGTTCGCTATATATTAGCTCAATTAAGCGCCAGAATGATTGGTACACAGCAGCGTCTCCGATTAACTAAGACGGTTCGGACGATGCTAAATGCACCCACAAGCTGGCCCCTTAAGTTCCACGTATCTACTCTCATCACAATTCTTTAGAACAAAAGGGAAAAGCCGTCCATCAGATTAAGTCAACTTCATACAACCACCAGACGAATTAAACAAACCCTACTGGTAGATAGGATCATAGGAGCCCATTTAAAGTGATGTTATTAGAGAAGATAAGAATGCCGGGTTGTGGCCTGCGACCAATCCAGATGATTAACTGCTACTGTTGGTGGTAAGTTGCTATCAGAAGATAAGACAACGCGTTCTGTGTAAACAAAATCTCTTACCCAAGCACGATCTAATTTAAATTCCAATATGAGTTGTGGTCTAAGTTGCGGGCAGTACACCATGCCAGCGGTTGAGAACAGGTTAAGGCCGAACTAGCAGAGATTATTATAATTTGAATTATAGAAGTAGTTTATATAATTTAATTTATAAACATAATTTGGTAGATGTGTTTAGAGGTTAGATTATAAAATTACGTATCTAGTTTTTTTTGACTATAACCTATTTACCCTTTGTTGTCTTAGTTTCAAAATCCGTGCTAATGCTATAGTTTTAAAAAAATATTAATTTAAAAAATAATATATTTATATTAAAATAAATTTATTTTGTTTTTAACAACAACTTTTTTATCTCATATATTTGTTTCAGATAGTTCCAACAATAATGGTCTATGTGGGCCAAAATTTGGAGATATGAAAGAACTCATTCAAAGGGTGTTTGTAGAAAGATTTTATCTGTCAGATTTGTAAAAATAAAAAAACTCTGTGTGTATTTTTCTTGTGTACAAAGTATAACTCATCTCATTTGAGATATTTTATTATGTGTACGTAGAAAAAAATTATACCTTTTAAAGAAAAAGTAGAGATAGAGATTAAGTTGATGTCTCTACCCTATGGAGAGACAAATCACAGGCTTACCAACTGCATTTTTCATTTGCAAAAGCAGAGGCCATGCCCCTGCGTGCACGAGAGACTGAAACAGCAATCAGCTACACGAAAAAATTTCGTGGTCACGCGAAGTGACCGAGCCCCGGGTTTGGTAGGAGTATATTTGTTTGAAGACTCTTGAAAGGCAGCAGGGTCTGCACTCGTTTGGATCGTTCTGGCTTGCAATTTTGTCTTTCGAAAGATCCTTTCTGGCTTGCAACTGGCACATCTGTCTCTAAATGGATGCAAGAGCAAGCAGGAAGAATATATAATAACGCGCTGGCAGATCGATGTAGTGCGTGTTAACGTAACCAAAGGAACATGATTAGCTGGTTAGCGATTCCTAACAATCTGGGCCATCTCAAAACCGATCTTAGCTTAACTTAAAAACACTGATCTGTATCAGTTTGTGATAATTTTTTGATCTTTCTTTATCCTTTTGAGCATTCTTTGCCGCTTTTGAGCACATGCGCGAGAGAATAATCAGAGTACTACTCCTTCCTTGCACATCAACCAAATGCTGTGTCTTCTGGAACTTATGGCAGTATGATCCTCAAGTTTGACGCCTGAAGCTACTAGAACAGAATGTGCGTAGAACTTTCCATGTTTCTTCCAGCCGTTAAATGTACGAATAAGGTATTATAAATGCACAATGTTGGAGGAATGTTAACAACACATGCATGGTCACTCACATTTCCATCTACCATTCTGCGATCGCTGAGGAGATCTTACCAGTTTTGCTTCGAAAGGTCCGGGGACCGACTACCCTCAACTACAACACCTACTGCATAAAGTGTGGAGTCTGCTTTTTCTTCTATGCTTCCTCCTTCCAGAAAATGTTTACGTTTAGGTTTGATCAAATCCATCTTTGATCATTTTTTTATATAAATTTAATCAATTTAATAATATAAAATATACTCCGTATATAACAAATTTAAAAGTAGAAGTTGAATATATAGAAATCACTGGTCAAAATTAAATTTGGTCAAACTCAAATATAAACTTATGTTTGGACGGAGGGAGTAGTCGAAGCCTCTTGTGAAATTATTGTTCATCTAATATATATTCTTACCTGTCATTTCTTTCATACCGTTCTTCGATCCATTGACTATGCCATCCAGTACATATCCTGCTGATGAGTGAGCTTGGCTTGCGCCAGCTTACCTACTAACAAATTTCTGACTGAACTTTGGTACTTCATATGTCCCATAAAAAGTCTTTCTAGGTTAGTTGACAATTTTTTCTTATCTTTGACTAGCGGTGTGTATAAATTTATATCACATAGAAATTAGACATTACAATCATTTTTTAGATAATGGAAAATAATCCTGATTTTTTGCTTCAGAGAAGCTACAACCACTTATTACAAACATATTTTTATGCCTAATCTAAAAGTATAAGCATCATAGTTTTAAATTTGATTGCAATTACAGAAATTATTATCAAAGATGAGAAGAAAATACAGTCAATAGATCCTAAAAAACTTTTTGTGGACAGAGGGAGTATATATACGTACTAGCTAGTAGCTAAGTAGTACTAGTTTCTTTATTCATATAGCAGAAACTGGCTTGCGCACAGCATGCACAGAACTCTGGAACGCTTTGCACTGGCCGGGACGATGGAAATCGATCTCGGACGAAGTTGACGCGATGCCGCGTCGTGTTGCTATCGTTATCGCCTCTGAGTATCATGAAAGGGCAGCAGCAAACCAGGCAGGCCTTCCCTCACACACGACACATGCAAATATGCTCGAGCATGACGGCTCACCGGCAGCAGGACTTCGCGGGCCTGGCCAGTGATCACGGGGTCTTGCTGCCTGGTTTTGTAGCCAGAAATCGATAGCGGCGTGTGGATGGAAGAAAATAAACTTTTTCTACTATGCGTATAGAGAGGAGACACAAGTTGCATGAATGATGGTTTCCAAGCTTAATATGATCATCCGTGATTAGTGGCTCCACATGGATGGCAACAACAAAGCCCCTTGTCGACGTCCTCTCCTTGTAACGCTCACGTTTTCACATGTGCCGGTGTCCTATACGTGGCGAAAGCCCGGCAATCCTAATGACGTTTCCAGCTCATGTAGATTCCGTCATTGGGATATTTGATTACATCTGTTTCCAGCTCCGTCTGTCTCACAAGCAAAGTCGTTTAGGTTTGACTAACGCCTCTCAAATTGGTGTCTTGGAGCATTATGGCTCTTGGTTGACTGGACGGTCCCAGTCCCCGGCTCGATCGTGGTGTGAGCTGTGATGCCTTCGGTCAAGGGCCACACCGATTAGAACACCCCACCTCCACCCCCCCCTCCCCCCTATCAAGGGGGGAAATTACTGTACTACTGGCAACGGAATGTTATCGCAGAGCGTGTTCCGGTGAGGACTCGTCGGCTTATACTGGAGTAGTACTTCACGGTGGCAGCAGATGCGCATGCATGCCTTGCCTGCCAACAGATCGCAGACGCACATTGACGACGGCCCAGAAGAAGAAACACAAACATAGAGGTACGAGTATTACATTGTTCCGTCTCGCGCTGCCTTGTCCGTTCCCCCGTCCGCGCGCACGCATTCATCCCGAGCCGGACAAGGGCGTCGCGGCCAGGAGAATATATTATCGTTACGGCGGCAGCGGCAGCAGCCTGATGACTGACACGAGCGTGTATCCATGCGTCTAACCCATTCTCTGCGGCATCAGAAGTCTGCTATGAAATGCTTGGTTGGTACCGCGGCAACGTGCTGGCATCGCACCGGTTTTCTATTCGGAATGTCAGTCAGATCGTTTCAGGCACACGAGTTGGACGTTGATCCTTTCTTTTACTAGACGGACCATCAGAGAGCAATTTACCAGGCAGCGAAACGCCGCGATCTCACCGGATCTGTGCACCCTTACCTACCAACCGTGCGTGCTCTGGCCGGCGAGCGCACTGCCCCGGCGGCCGGCCGCGGCGCTCACCTGGGCG
This sequence comes from Zoysia pacifica, assembly GCA_001602315.1. Classification (NCBI taxonomy): domain Eukaryota; kingdom Viridiplantae; phylum Streptophyta; class Magnoliopsida; order Poales; family Poaceae; genus Zoysia; species Zoysia pacifica. The sequence continues at coordinate 32,319 of BCLH01001457.1, read as the reverse complement.
CCAGCTAAAGGCCAAAGGCCAGGACGAAACTGGTGGCCCGTGGCGCCCACGAACCCACCTCCAACAGTCCAATCGGTAGGCAGATGATGTGCACTCGAAGCTAAAATCATACTCCTACGCCATACCGGTCCGCGCCGCACACAACAGCCAACCCAACTAGACTGCCCTTTGCGCCAGGCACACAGCACACTACACACACCCCACTCCAGGCCAGTGTGGTCGCTAGGGCAGCCGGATCACAGGACCCCGCGGCACAGGAAAAAGGCTACACAATAATACGAGGATGAACGGAGGGGACCCACCGCTGCCGGCACCAGCAAAACTTGGGCCTTCACCGACCGCCGACGATTTGTTTGGTTGGACTCGACTCGAGACGCCGCACGCGCCAGTTAAGTGAACTCCCCAATTCCATCTCCCACAATCTCCGAATCCCGTAAGCTACCCTAACAGGTACGGCGGGTGCCGGTGCCGGTGCACTGCACGACGAGCAGTGGCGCGGCTGCCTGGCCGGCAATAATTTTCTACTTGCCGGGACACCAGCCGATCAAGAAGCGGTAACTATCTGAGTCGTATCCTCGGGTACTTTTGGCTCGAGGTTATTCAATGGCCGACTAGCCCACGCTCTTCATGAGACTACAGAAAGATTTTCGTAAGTTTTCACGAAGCCTAACTAGAGGGTCAGACGTATTCAGTCACAAGAGCATCCTGACTCCCGTAGAGTCTAGAGCAGCGTAACGACAAAGCTTGACTGCCCGATGGCTAAGTAACTAACTTACTTTTCGATTTCAGAGTCAGACGACCAACCTACAACAAGACCTTTGTCAGTACAGAGATTTCTGATGACTGTACAGAGAAAGCAAGGAGGTAAAGCAAACGGTAAAGTAACTTTGTCCCTTCGACACTGAACAAGGGACCGTCAGGCGCCAAGGAATCGCTAGGAGATCATTTTCGAAGATGTCAACGGCCCCACCCATTAGAGGAGACCCGTTTCCGTGAAGCCAAGTTTGGTGATGGCTCCGCTTGTCAGAGGATGATCTATCCTACAAGGACCAGATTTAGCTGCGACTCCACCTGTCAGAAGACATCCAGTTCTGTAAGCATCAAATCTAGTCGCAACCCCCAAATCAGGGAGGCACCCATTTCACCCCACTTTGTAACCCTGGTCCAGCCTCTATATAAAGGCTCGTCGAGGACCCCCGTACAATGAGGAACAACAAAGAAGAAGAGAGATGCATACAGTAAAACTTAGAGATTAGTTTGACACATCCACATAGGCGCGCTAGGGACTCGGCCCGCGTAAGAGCCCTTCCGCCATTGTAATCCACTCGATCATATATGAATTTATCACACCCGACCTTTGGACGTAGGGTATTATACCTCGTGGTGGTTCGAACCAGATTACATTCTTGAGTCCATCATAGATTATGCCATATCGATTAGAAAGAAGCACACTGTACCCTCTCCGATTGTATAAATTTGTATTGTGTTAATGTACGAAACATCGACAGTTGGCATGCCAGAAAAGGGTGCTCGGGGTGCGCCTCGCTTTGACATTGATGGCTTCGATCTTCGCTTTGGTGGAAGAATCTTTTGTCTCTCGCTTGCGCTTCGGGAGTTTCATAATCGCCTTCACTCCGGACGGCCAGTCGTGGCGCACCCCCGTCTTCACCACCGGCCAGGTCTTCTGTTTCGGGAGCTGAACTAATTCGCCAACACCGACGGCGAACTCCATCTTCGGGTGCGCCGTGCCAAGCGCACGGTCCGGCGTCGCCGGACTCGCACCGCATTGGGTCATGACCCATCGCGTGAGTGCTTCATGCTCTATAGTACGAGTGCTGGGGGCACTCCCCTCGGCGCTACGCCTGTTGGCGACACTTCGTCGGGGCATCGAGCGACAAGCATCGTGGAGGAGGCTCTGCGGCGCAGATTGTCTACCCAGAAGGCCAATTCCGTTCGACAGGATGGATCGCCACCTTCGGCTGCCGCCAACCTTTAGAGCCGAGGCCGCACCGCCTATCAACAGACCATGACGGCGGACACGCTCACCTTCGACCGCGCGATCGACAACGTGGCGGTGGCCGCAAAAATTCTTCACAAGTCCGCAACCCTGGTAAATCCTATGGTCATTGAAACCCATAGTCGTCTCCGCTCCTTCCTCGAGGCTGCACTCCAGCAGCAAGGGATCGAGGTGCCTCCACCCCCGCCACCGTCTGAGGTACGTAGCAGCCAACGACCAAATGGTAGGGCAGATCGTTCAGATCCTCCGCCCGCCACCATCCGGCGGCGCCTCGGCCCCGACCGTGACGCTCGTCACACCATTGATTCCCGATGGCAAGCCAAGCCGATCTCCATGCCGAGTCACGCTGGGAACGAACTCCTGGGTACTCCGAACGCCGTCGTTGGGAACGAACCTCTGACTACCGTGTTCATCGGCGCGCCCGCAGCTACTCACAGAGCCCCAGCCTCAATGGGGTCGGGCCCCGTGCTTTCGGACGTGCCATCTGACATGCGCAGTTTCTAGATTGATTCCGCACGCCCTCCAACATTAGCAAGTACACTAGTGAGACCAACCTCGCTCACTGACTCGAGGATTATCATCTTGCCTGCAGAGCCAGAGGCGCGAACGACCTGTTCGCCATCCAGTATCTGCCACTCTTCCTGTCTGACTTGATTAAGGGGTGGCTCGAGCACCTTTCTAAGAGTAGCATTCAAGATTGGTTCGACCTTCGCTGAGTCTTCATCGGTAACTTGCAGGGGACCTACACGTGCTCGAAGAACTCTTGGGATCTGAAGAACTGCAAACAACAACCCGACGAATCGCTCCGCGACTACATCCAACGTTTCTCGCACAAACAAAATGAGTTGCCTGACGTGAGCGACGCCAATGTCATCAACGCCTTCACCTGCGGCACAACTTCCAAGGCTCTCATCCACAAGTTAGGTGTAAAAACTCTCGGACGGCCCACGCGCTACTCAACATCGCCACCACTTTCGCCACCGAGAAAGAGGCTGTCCAAGCCAACTTCGACCGAGGCCAGGACAAGGACAAAGAGAAGTCCAAGTCCGATTGCTGCTTCAACCGGCGTTCCGACCATCGGGACGACCGGGCCGGTGAAAGCTCCAGCGGCAAGAAACCCAAGAAGGGTTGGCAGCACGACGACGAGTTCGTGGCCGTCGCCGAACGATGACCCTGAGCCCAAGCCAAGGCTCCGCCTAAGCATGACAATTACTTCGAGAAGCTTCTGGAGAAACCCTGTCCGAACCACTCCGCTCCAGTCCAGCACCTCTACAAAGATTGCCGCCTCATACAGCTTCTGGAGAAACCCTGTCCGAAGGAAGTTGCCGAGAACTCCCTCAACATCAAGCTAGGATCCCGACCCGTACAGCAAAAACTTCGACTCTTCGACGATGAGAAGAAGAAAGCCATAGGGGAAGAAATTACTAAACTGCTCGATGCTAAGTTCATTCGTGAGGTCTACCACCCTGAATGGCTAGCCAACCCTGTAATGGTCAAGAAAAAGAATGGTAAATAGAGGATGTGCGTTGATTATATGAGTCTCAACAAGGCATGCCCGAAGGATCCGTTTCCTTTACCGCGCATAGATCAGGTGGTCGATTCCCCTGCTGGTTGCGAGACCCCTAGTTTTCTTGATGTGTGCTCCGGGTACCATCAGATTTTTATGCAAGGTTTCGACCAGCCTGCCATGTTTTTCATCACTCCGTTCGGCTCTTTCTGCTACGTCACGATGCCTTTCAGGCTTAAGAACGCCAGCGCAACCTATCAGCGCTGTATGCAAAAGTGTTTTCACAACCAACTAGGTCGAAACCTTGAAGTCTACATCGACGACATCGTTATAAGACTCGGAAGGCCGACAGCCTCATCGCCGACCTAGAGGAAACCTTCGCCAACCTCCAAAGGTATCGCGTCAAGCTCAACCCCAAAAATGCGTCTTCGGCGTTCTCTCCGACTAGCTGCTTGAGTTCGTCATCTCCAAGCATGGCATCGAAGCCAACCCCGAGAAGACAGCTGCAATCCTGAATCTCGGCCCTGTAAAAAATGTTAAGGGTGTCCAGAAGCTCATTGGATGACTCGCGGCCCTTAGCCGTTTCATCTCCCGACTCGGTGAGAAAGCAATGCCTTTTTATCGATTGCTATACAAGTCCGACCATTTCACCTGGACCGCCGAGGCCTAGGAAGCGTTTGAGCAACTGAAGACCCTGCTGTCCTCGCCGCCGGTCCTCGCTTCGTCGGCCCCCCTCGATGAAGTTCTACTCCTGTACATCTCCGCCACTTCCAAGGTGGTTAGCACCGCCCTCGTCGTCAAGCGCTCGAGGGAGCGTTGGGCTTTGAAAGTCCAGTGGCCCATCTACTTCATCAGTGAAGTGCTCGCCGACGCCAAAACCCCTACACGCAAGTGGAGAAGCTAATCTATGCCGTCCTCATCACCAAACGCAAGCTGCGTCACTACTTCGACAGTCACTCCGTCCAAGTGGTAACAAGTTTTCCACTCGGGGAGGTCATCACCAACAAGGACGTGATCGGATGGATCTTCACATGGGCAATGGAGCTCATGGGCCACGATATCTCTTATGTGCCGCGTCAAACCATCAAGTCCCAAGTTCTCAATAATTTCATCGCTGAATGGACCGAAGCTCAAGAGCAGCCGACCCTCGTCGACCTCGAACACTGGACCATGTTCCTTGACGGCTCATGCATGCTTCAAGGCTCTAGGGCTGACATCGTTTTGATTTCCCCAAAAGACGACAAGTTCCGCTACATGCTCCAGATCCACTTTCGCGCCTTGAACAACATCGCCAAATATGAAGCTCTCCTTCACGGTCTACGAATGGCAATCACTCTCGGCGTCGACGGCTCTACGTCAAGGGCGACTCCGAACTCATCGTAAACAAAGTCATGAAAGCCTCAAGCTGCCGTGATCCGAGGATGGAAGCCAACTGCTAAGAAGTTCACAAGCTCGAAGACAAGTTCGACGGACTCGAGCTTCATCACATTGTACGTCGTGATAACGAAGCGGCCGACTACCTTACCAAAATGGCCTCGAGAAGAGACCCTGTACCCGACGATGTCTTCCTCAAAGCTCTCACCGAGCCAACTATCAAGATTAAAGAAGAGGCCAACCCCTCATTCGATGCCTCGGTAGGCCAGTCGGCCCGTACAGTCCCAACCTCGGGGTCAGAAGTGATGACCATCATTCCTGACTGGTCTCAAGATATCTTCGCCTTCCTCCAAGATGGCATGCTTTTGACCGACACGAACGAAGCCCGGCGCATCTCTCGACGAGCAAAAGCCTACACCACATCAACGACGAGCTATATAAGCGAAGCACCAGCGATGTTCTTCAACGCTGCATCCTTCGAGAGGAGGGTCGGCATATCCTCGACGACATTCACTTGGGAATCTGTGGGCACCGTGCCACCCCAAGGACCTTGGTGGACAAAGCCTTCCGCTAGGGATTCTATTGGCCCACAGCAGTCGCCGACGCTGAGCAGTTGGTCCGCACTTGTCGAGAGAGCCAATACTATGCCCGACGGACCCACCTACGGGCTCAAGAACTCCAAACGATCCCGATTACATGGCCCTTCGCGGTTTGGGGCCTCGACATCTTCGGGCCTTTCTCAAAAGCGCCCGAGGGCTTCACCCACCTCTTCGTCGCCGTGGACAAGTTCATCAAATGGATTGAAGCCAAGCTGGTGCCCTCGATCAGCATCGGTCGGGCGGTTGAATTCTTCTACGATGTCATCTGCCGCTTTGGGGTCTCAAACTCCATCATCACCGACAATAGTGCGCAATTCACTGGTCAGCAGTTTCACGAATTATGTGAAGAATATCACATCCGACTCGACTTCGCATCTGTGGCCCATCCGAGGACCAACGGGCAGGTCGAACGCGCCAACGGCATGGTGCTTTAGCGGATCAAACCCCAAATCTACGCCTATGTTGAGAATGCCGCCGGACGGTGGGCCCAAGAGGTCCCCTCCGTGCTCTGGGGCCTGCAGATGACCCCCAACCGGACGACGGGCTTCACCTCGTTCTTTATGGCATTCGGCGCCGAAGCCGTTCTGTCGACCGACATCGACTACGATTCCCCACGAGTCTAGGCCTACAACGAAGAAGCATCGGAAGCTACAAGACAAGACGCCCTGGATCAACTCGATGAAGCACGTGATGTCGCCATCCTGCGGTCAGCCAAATACCAGCAGAGTCTCTGTCGGCTAAATGCTCGGCGGATCAAGGGTCGGGCGTTCAACGTCGACGACCTAGACTTGAAGAGAGCCCAAACTAAGGCAAGGAAGCACAAGTTGTCACCCCCTAGGAAAGGCCCTTTGTAATCAAGCATGTTCTGAGGCCACGCGCCTATAAGTTGGCGATTGAGAGAGGCGAAGAGATCGAGAATGCCTGGAACATTGAAAATTTGCATCGTTTCTATGCATTATAAAATCAGATAAGTTTCTTGAGCAAATCGTGTTTCTTCTTGTGTTTTGGTCGGCGGCACGCGGCCGAAAGGCCGACCCCTCGCCGCTCGAGGGCTATCTAAGTGTCCCCTGCGACAAATTCGCCGACCCTTGAGATGTGTTCGCTGGGTCTCACAGTGCAGGCCCCGAGGCCTCCCGCCCGGCGGTAGGTCTGTACAAATCTCAAAATTAAATCCTAACCCGTGCTGGCATGAACTCCGAAAGTCCCTTCGGGTCGATGAGATTTAACTAAAGAGCAACATTGTGGACCGGCTCTGTCGTTTTTCACAGGCACCGCGCTTTTCGTTTTTGTTCGTTGGCTCCGTGCCTCTTTTTCGTTCTAAGACTCCAGCCTGGTCCGCGCAAGTTTTGTAGATTAAATCCCAACCCGTGCTGGCGTGAACTCCGAAAGTTCTCTCGGCTTTGGCATGATTTAATTAAGAACAGCGTTGCGACCCGACCTCATCGTTCTCAGGCTCCGCGCCTCTCGCTTTCATTCATAAGCCTTGTTTCTTGCCGACCCTCGGACGTATAAAGTAAACTGTAAGTGCTAGCGTTTGAGTCCTTCCTCGTGGTTAACGATTGACGACCTAAGTTGGTGACGCCCTACGGCTGCATTGAGTCCGATACTCAACTCTACGGGCTATACCCGACCTGGTCGCTCTGTCAATGCCCAACCGATGACAAATAACGCAAAGTCACAAAGAAAATTACTCGGCACAGGCAAGGGTCAGAGTGTACTACTATTAACATATCTTACAAAAGATGTCCGAATTACATCACCAAAAGTCATTACATGAAAAACGAAAAGACCTAAACCTATGGGTTTTGGGGCAGCGGCGGAGGACCCTGAGGTCAGGTCGGCATCGAGTCGAACCTCTCATGCACGAATTCCCTCGAATGGAAGCCGGAGCAAAGGTCCGCCGCCCGAGGCCGTACCACATTTGTCAGCTCCAGGATCTCTACTTCCGGGGTGTCAAGAGGGAAGCTTTCGGGGACCCGCGCAAGCTTGACGCCAGGATAATGCGCCATTACCTGCGACAGCACCGGTGTCGCCCCATCTTCGAGGGCGTTGGTCAACGCGGCGGCAATCAGCTCCGGGAGACATCCCATCACGATCTGGGCGTAGTCCGTCGAGACGTTGGCGTCTTGCACCCCGATGAAGATGTTTTGGAACATGGGGCGCACGTCCGCCATCACGTCCCGTAGGGCACCAGTCGTGGCTGCAAGGCAAAATGAAGATAAGCAATCAGCCCTACGACAGCCCTTCAAACACTATCTACAAAGATACGTACCGTCACGCTCCTCGATGGCAACGCTAGTGGCATTCTGCGCGTCCTCCACCTCCTGTCGCACATGGTCCATAGCTTCGTCGGAGGATAGGCGCCGGGCGTCTAGCTCCGTGGTGAGCTTCTTGACCTCATCGTCTGAGACGCCGAGCTTCGCCTTGACGGTAGCACACTGCCCCGCCGCATCCTTCGCCTTCACCTCCGCACGCTCGGCCCGTCGGTTGAGCTCTGAACAAGACGATCGCTTCAACTTTCCTATTCTGAAAGGAAGGGTGACGTCGGGAGTAGGGGCGGGAGCACGATACTTACGGACTGCGTTGAATCGCAGCTGCATGAGCTCGGCGGCGTACTGCTTCCTCTCATCTCAAGCCGTTAGAGCCTCTGCTCGAGTGGCCCGGGCGTCTTGCCGCACCATCGAGGTCTCCTCCTGCGCTGCCTTAAGCTCACGACGGAGCCGATGGGCGTCCTCCGTCGACACCTCTCAGCTGGCCCGAGCTCTGTCCAACGCCTCACAAAGAGACTCCAGGTCAGACAGAGACTGACCCAGCGTCTGAAGCACAATTCGCTGCAGTAACACGCCTCAGTAACACAAATAAAAGATCAGCTACCGTGAAATTTTGAGCTATTACTTAGGGTGCATTTGCTACGGTTTCAATTCTTTGAAGAATCAAAAATGTTTCAGTTAGGAGCGTTTCTAGTCAGAAACAAAATCATTCTAGAAACTGTTTGGTAAATTTTTAGTGACTCACAGATTCAGAACAAATTTAGCAAATTTTGATAATTAACAGAATAATTTTAATAAACTTTGGGAATAATTTGGAGTGCACCTACATGAAGAGCTCGATGAGATGAACTTAACTAAACAACTTTAGGAAATTTTGGGAGCCATAACCACTTAGTATTTGTTGAGAGGTGAGCAATGAACGAAGTGATTCACCGATGAAACACCTATTTTGCCGTTTCCCTTCCCCAAGTAAAAAACGTGAAACGTTTCAGTGTGATTCAAGGTTGAAACGTTTCACCATTTTGTGTGTTTGGAGCAGTTTCAATTGATTCGGATGAGAAACTAAAACGTTTCTACTTGCCAAACGCACCCTAACTTACCTGTGATTCCTACACAGCCGGGTCGCGGAAGATGTTGCGACTCGTGGCCAGTCGGTCAAGGAGCTTCTTCATGCCCTCGCCAACCTCGAGGATGATGTCAAGGACATCCCCCATCGAGCTGTCGTAGATGCCTCACTCGAGAGGGTCCGACACCACCTGCTGCTTCGAGGCCGAAGCCTCGGAACCGCCAACACCGGCCACCGCGACAGTTGTAGTCGCAGCAGCCGTCTCCACCGCTTCCTCGCCGACCGTCGCCGTCGGCCCTGTAAATGTGGCGGCCGGGGAGGACGCTTGTTTGCCTCCGTTGACCACCGTGGCAGGCTCCATTGTTACCACCTAAATGCCCCCTCGGCGCCTGCAACCAAGGGGGAAGAAATAGCTGCCCCTTCACTGCCTCTTCCCGGCCCTCAGCACCTGTGACTGTGGGGGAGGCTGCAGGCCTTCCTCAACTGCTGCCGCCCCTTGACCCTCGGTAGGGGCCAAAGGGAGCTGCACAGCTTCTTCTTCAACCACCGGCCGATGGGTCTTCCCGTCGGGGACTTGAACAGGCGGGGCAATTGGAGCAGCCGCCGCCGCCGCCGCGTAGCTTGGCCCCTCTCCGTCGGCTCGCGGTGCAATGCTGCCGTGGCCAGAAAGGCAGCAGTTGCCCTACAAAAAATAAACAAAGTAAGCCCACTAAATAGCTAATATGCACAATGATAAAAGAATGCGAATGCAGAAACTTACGCCTTCAACCGGCGGATCGGGATGGCCCTGGTCGTCTTCGGTGGTGACTGCACGGCCTTTGGGCCCCGAGTCATCACCGCCGTCGCCACCCTTCGGATGGTCGCACCGGATGGACAACCGGTCGGGGGCCGGGGATGACGCTCTGCCCACCGAGCTTGATCCTCTTCAGAGGGACCGAGGCGCCAGGTCGGATTCGGTGTCTGACCCCAAACCCAGGATGTCGTCCAAATCCTCGGACGACGACGGGATCACCTCCCGCCACCTGCGCGGCCAAGGCGACCACCTCCTCTCACGTCGGCTGAGGGGCCGGGGCAAGAACCTGCGTAATGAGCCCTCCCGGCTTCGACCGACTGGTGGAACGCCTACGTGATCGCTTCTTGGAGGTGCCCGCGCCGGCACCCCCAGTCGGCTTCGAAGCCGCAGCTGTCGTCGATGATCCCGGCGCTTGGGTCGGACTCGACGCTGGCAGGCGACCATCGGAGACGGGCGCCGAAGGAGAAAGGGCGCTCGAGGAAACCGTCGTCGGAACGCGCGAAGAGGACCCGCCCTCCTGAATCAACACAGGTAAAAGGGTTGATCGACGAATACAATCATCACAATGAAGCAACGAGTACTGCAGAAAGGACCAACTCATCGGACATGCGAACAGGGGCTTCGGCCCTCTCGTGAGGGCCGCCTCCTCGTACCCTTCGAACATGCGGGTGATGTGGTCCGCAATGTCTTTGTCCGACAGCTCCTCCCCAAGCACCAGGCGCGTGGTGTCTTAGGTGCCGGAGTACGCGTGCATCTCGTGCCCGCGCTTTTAGAGCGGGAGCGCTTGACGGCCGACGAAGATGGCGGCCACCTTGACGGCCGACAGCTCGGCCTCCTGAAGCTCCCGGATCCGTGGGAGGAGCGGGGTCAGCGCCTGCATGTTCGCGTCCGATGGCGGGGAAGTCCATGAGTTGATAGTCGTGGCGGTCTCGTCAGAGTACACCGGGATGCATGGGGCGATGTTGGCGGTGTAGAACCACTCGTTGTCCCAGCCCTTCAGTGACTTCTTCAAGGGGACCTCGAGGTACTTCCCCGCGCGCGAGCTCCAGAGGCAGATCTTGGTGCACCCGTAACGACAGTTGTTGCGTGCGCTGCTCAGCTGCGTCACATTGAAGAAATACCTCCAAAGTTGAGCTTGTGGAGGTATCCCGAGGAAGGCCTTGTAGAGGGTGATGAAGAGCACGATGTGGAGCATCCCGTTCGGGTTGAGGTGGTGGAGGCGAATCCCGTAGAAGGCGAGGAGCCAGCGGATGAACTGGCAAGTTGGAAGCCTGAGCCCACGGTCATGGAAGGCAAGGACGGAGACGATTTCCTCCGTCGTGGGATCCGGGACCTGTTGCTGCGCTGTCGGCCTCCAGCTGATGGCGTCCTGCTGTTGGAGGAACCCCTACTCCGCACGATTCTTGAGGATGTCGACGGAGGCGGTAGATGCTTTCCACTCGGAGGCCATGGCGACGACGAAGACGATGAACATCGACACGAACGAAAGCAACAAAAGCAAAGAGCTTGAAGAAAGTAGGAGCGCGTGGAAGATGAAGGCAAATGGCAAGGGTGGGTTTTGAAATCCCACTCGGCCGCCTTTTATAGCCAAGGGGAGGTGTACGGCTCCGTCCACCCGATTCTTGGGACACGATCCCATGAATCGACGGGGATTAACTCCCGCGTCATGATGGGCACCCGAGCCGTCGGGCACCCTCAATTCTCGTACCCCACCCTCCGATAGGTAGGCCCGGCGTGAAGCCCTCGTTGGTCCGCCGGTCAAAGTGACGTCAGCATGACCAGGTACCCCTGTTGGGCACAGTAACCGCCAGGCCTACGCCAGACGGACGTGACGCGGGCGTACGGGCTGCGGCAGTTCAACTTCCGAGAGTCACTCGCTTCGCTCCAACCCGACGGGTCGAGCGACAAACCATTCACTGATATCTTTGTTATCTACTCACCGACGGGTGGGCCAGGAGCAAACACTCGTTGCCTCTGCCGGTCAGAATGACAATAACCCAACTGCGCACGTCTGCCAAGCGCAGTAATTGCCTGGCTAGCGCCAGACGGATAAGACGCGCACGCACGAGTTACTGCACGGGGCGACGATTCAAATTTCAAAATCCATTAACTGTCCTTCATGTGGATGCAATGGGACCGAACCCATACTTTGGGGCAGTCACGGGTCGGCTATCGAACCGTTCGGTCCGATCCATGCCCTCAAGCGCTGATCACGGAATACGACCAATCCGCTTGGCCCATCCTAGGCGCAATTTAAGTCCTGCCTGACTGACCCAAATCACTCAAGAGCAAAGGGCATCCGAATCGATAAAATTTAGTTGTTCTCGACTGACCCTGCAGATCGCCCGAGGGCTCTTGGGCTACGCCCTATGGGCGCGCTCGCTTGCCCCCGTAGGATCAATTGCAACATGACGACGAATCAGATCCCTCGATCGACCCCACGGATTGCTCGGGGGCTCGAGGACTACGTCCTATGGACACGCTCGTGCGCACCCGTACGATCAACTCCGAAGAACAATGACAAATCAGATCCCCCGACCGACCCTTCAGATCGCTCGCTCGCGCGCGCCCGTAGGAACGACATGAAGAAACCATGATGAAGCAACCACGACAACACATCAGACCCCCCAGCTAACCCTCCGGCTCGCCCGAGGGCTACAACCTACGGGCGCGCTCACGCGCCCCCTAAGGATTGATCATTGGAAATCGACTTCACAGATTAGTCTCGCACCGCCTCAACAGGATTGCAAACGATGTGGGCTCAGAGGCTACTATCGAGGTCATATCCCCCGGGTACATGCGGCTCGAGGTTACTCAACGGTCTAAGCTACAATCTACAGCCCATCAGCAACGATCGACCCACGCTCTTCCTGGGCTTAGATGAAGATTTCCGCAAGTTTTCATGAAGCCGCACCAGAGGGTCAGGTGCATCTAGTCACAAGAGCCATCCCGACCCCCGTAGGGTCGGGAGCAACGTAACAATAAGGCTTGGCCGCCCGATGGTCAAGTACCCGACTTATTTTTCGACCTCAAAGTCGGGCGACCAACCCGTGACAAAGCCCTTGGCAGTACAGAGATTCCTGACGATTGCACAGAGGAGGTAGGGAGGTAAAGCAAACAGCAAAGCAACTTTATACCCCCGACGCTGAACAGGGGATAGGCGAAGGACGATAGCCTACGCCAAAGAACTGTTAGATGCCAGAGAATCGCCAGGAGATCATTCTCGAAGATGCCAGCGGCCACACCTGTCAGAGGAGGCCCGTTTCCGTGGAGGCCAAGTTTGGTGACAGCCCCGTTTGTCAGAGGATGGACCAAGATTGGCTGTCACCCCACCTGTCAAAAGATTTCCAGTTCTGTAAGTGTCAAGTCTAGTGGCGGCCCCTAATCGTCAAGGAGCCGTCCGTTTCACCTCGCTTTGTAATCTCAATCTAGCCTCTATATAAAGGCTCGTCAGGGACCTCTGTACAACGAGGAACAAGGAAGAAGAGGGACGCAAACTGTAAGGCTTAGAGATTAGTTCGACACATTCACTAGGTGCGCTAGAGACTCTGCCTGCGTAAGAGTCCTTTCGCCATTGTAATCTATTTGATCATACGTGAGTTCATCACACTCGACGCTTGGATTTAGGGTTTTATACTTCATGGTGGCTCAAATCAAGTTACATCTTTGAGTTCATCGTGAATTAGGTCATATCGACGAAAAAGAAACGCACCGTATTCTCTCTGATCATTTAAATTTATATTGTGCCTGTGTATGAAACACGTGACCAAGACTTTGGCGCCTGTCCTTTTGCATTTACCGGCCGAATCATCGGCAGCCGTGGTTGGAAACACGGCCCGTGAGGCCGTGACACAACGGGGAGACTGCAACCTACAGTGGCCCATGCATGTACCGGCGCTACTGTTCGGCTTGCAGCGTGTGAGGGGAGACGCTGTGCACGGAGCAGTCCCGACGCGTCGGACGCACAGTTGACGGCAAGTATAGACTGTGGAGTACTGCTGCGCTGCTCGTCGCCCAGATGATTCTTTAGCATTTACATAGTACTACTACCGTGGATTGTGTGTGGTAGCTGGTAGGATCACATGGCACAGAACCCTCGTCAGCGAAAACCCGTGAGAGTAGTAATAATCATGGGAGGAGCCGGTAGTGTTTATTCCCCAACGGAAGCTTCATTCCAGGTAATCATGATCGGTCGCTCACGCAGGCAGTCCGGCGTCTGCTCGGCCGGTAACTCGGGACCGTGACACATGCGTCCGTGCCCCGACGCCCCGTCCTCTTCTCTTCTCTGTTCCCAGGTCACGTTGCCATCGCCACCATTTCTTCATTCCCAACGAAAGCGCACGCAACATCTCACTCCATCTTTCCATCGAGAAGCAACAACACGGGGGCGCGCGCGCGCACAACAACGCCCTCAAGAAACGAAATCCACAACACCTGCGGCAGATCAGAACAAAAAACAGGGACGAAAGAAAAAAAAAGGGCGGCACCAGCACCAGCACCAACACCAGCATGGGTGCGCCACATATTCTAACTGGGCGTCAATTATTCTAACCCGACGCGTCCCACTAACTCCCCACGGACCCGAGAATCCAATCCCCAGCCCGGCCTCTCCGAATTCACGCACTGTAACGACCGCTCGTTTTTTAATTAATAATAATCGCCGTCGTGCCCTGGCTTGACAGGAGCAACCACCGCCAAATAATCTCTGCCACCGATTTTTAGACGGCGATGTGAGTGCTAATCCGTGTCGATCGGACCCCGCGACTAAGCACGCTTTCTTTGTACCACTAAGTCGTGCTTTATCTTGCCATTATCCCCTGCATTATGCGAGGGCTGCCCTATGCCACAGTGGATGCTGCTGCTGTCGTTGCCGCCGCAGGGAAGTAAGGGAGCGGAGCCGTTGCCGGCAACCGGCGGTTATCCGGCGCATCCGCGCTTTTCTTGGGACGGAGTAGAACGCCCGCCAAAATCCTAGAATTTCGTGGCAGAGGCAGGCGGCAGGCAGGGCTGGAAAAGCCGCTTTTCGCCATTCCTTAATTCCTTTCGTGGCCGACGCCCGGACGTGTGTTCGTTCGCGTGCGCGCGTGGTGAGCGGGTGAGACCACGCCATGGCTAGCTTGCTCGTGGCACCCGGCGGCCGCTGGTAACTTTTTTGACCCGGAGTCCGGACGGTTTTCCTCCGCTGGTTCCTTCCTGCGCGGGTCCTTGCCCTTTGAAACACTGGTCAGGTTTTTGCACTTGCCAGCACTACTAGCCCACCGTGGGACTGTGGCTGCGGGTGACGGGGCAGTGCTGATTTTATACTTGCCATCTTACATATACTACTTAGTTTATTCTGACACTTTCTCTTTAAAAGTACAGACGGTCAACCACCTACAATAAGAAAATGGCAGGCCCCACCAAAACAACCGCTTGCAGTAAAGCATTAGTGCACACGATTTTCTTAAGCCACCGCCTGCACAAAAGCTTATATTAGTGCAGGTGGCTGCTTATGACATCCGCGGGCACAAATAAAATTTGTACACGCGACTTCTTATGACATCCGCGGGCACAAATTCTGCCAAACTAAAAAAAATTTGAAGTCTGGATGCGCGGTCGACGAGCGGCTTTAATGTCACGTGGTCAGGCGGCTGCCTCCTCGACCTGCGCTCTCTCGTCCTCTCTCTCTTTTCGCTCTCTCTCTCCGCACCTGCCTCCTCGACCTGCACGACGACCGGCGCCTCGCCGCGCGCCGTCCTGGACACCACCCACGTGCTCAGCTGCCCACCAGGGCGACGACCTCGCCGCTCGGCCTCCTCGCTCGCAGGTCCACCTCCTCGCGTGGCCTCCCCGTGCCGCCTCCTCGTGGTCCACTTCTCTCCGCGCCGCCTCCCTCGCATTGGCTGATCTCGGCGGTCTACGAGTGCGGCGCCTCCCTCCTCGACGCGTCGTCTCCCTCCTCGAGGCACCACCTCCCTCCTCGACACGCCACCTCCCTGCGCGGCGGCTCCCTCGGCTCCTCCATCTCGCCGTTGGCCTCCAAGGCGGCGCGGGTGAGGGCGGCGACGCAGGCACGGGGGACCTCGAAGGTTGCGCTGGAGCGGGCGTGGGCGCGAGCGGGTGCAGGTGCAGGCGAGGTGCAGGCATTTTTTTTTTCTGTGCTCATTTGTGCAGGCGGTGCACCTAACACCACCGCCTGCACTAAAAAACTTTACAGTGGATTTAAGAGATCCACCTACACTAATATTAACCTACACTAATATTATGAGTGCAGACGGTTGACTTAAATGTACAGGCTTACTAATAGCATTGGAAGACAAAACCGGCTGTACTGAGGAGTTTAGAACCGCCTGAAAAAACAGTCAGACCGATAAATAAACAGATGAGATAAATCTTATATTTTTTAAAAAGAGCAGGTCCTACTTATGTACACGTATCATTCACTCTATTTACATCCCCTTTATCTACTCCCCTCCTCATTATATGTTTCACCGTGACCGGGGGCAGTCCGCTCCGTGCTTACATTTAGCAAGGTGGTATTATTGCGCGCGCAAAATTGGGACATGATGCTTAAGACGGGGCATTTCTATGTCCATGTCAAAGTCCGGTTCTTGTCTCTAACCAAATGTATCGCTTTATTTTCATCTCTCATTTTGGAAACAAAAGCACGTCAACAGAGTATCGTCATTACTCATAAAAAAAAACATAGTATCGTCATAAGGTCGAATGATTTAGTCTCTGCTTGCTTCAGCTTCTCAGCTGACTAGTCAGAAACTAAACAAACGAGGTTTCAAAAAGTTTGCTTTTAAAAATTGAAAAGTAAACTTTCGATAAAATGAACTGAAAACTAAGAAGCACATTTTGAGCTGCTTTTTTAGCTTGTGTACTGAGAAGCTAAAAATGTATTATAAAAGCTAATATTTAAATTTTATCAACCAACTTTTTTAACTAACCACCAACTAGCTTTTTTAAAAAGCACAAAAGCAAGCTCAAACAAACACGACCTTATGCTAGCTCAGCTTGCAATGTAAGGTCGTGTGACCTTAAAATCAAGTTGAGTTTTGATCATCGGGTCCAACCACAGATTTATGGAAGCAATGCTACATTTACAAATAAAATTTTACAAACTACTTACGTACTACTAAACAAACTGTTTTGGATGTGTTGGGTTGACTCCTCATAGAGATAGTTTGTAAAATTTATTTGTAAGTGAAACATTTTTCTATTTATCGATAGCACATCCTCACCGTCAGATTATAGCGTTCAGTTATTGATACAATAAATAATTGCCATAGATGAAATAGAAGGGCGGCGGCCAAGGACACAGGAGAGAGAGTTTTTATTATTTAATTATTTTTTAATTAATATTTAAAAAACTGCACCGAACTATATTTTTAAAATCTAGACTGTTTTAGACACGCAAATCGTTGTGATGTGATTTGTGAAAAAATCACACCACGTGGACCGGCGTTATAGTGTCCACGTCAGCCAAGGACTCGAGCTGAAGCCCACGTAAGTCGTGCTCATCGGCCTACGCGACTGAAGTCACGCTCATCTGTTTGGCGTGACTCCTTTGGTTATCAGCCGGGCCCCGGCCCCGCGCAGCTTCTTCCTCCATACTCCCTCTATAGCGTGCGCTCTGCTCGGTTTCTCTCTCCATCGCCGCGCCTTCTCCTCAAAAATGCGGCTTCAATCGAGCTTCCCTTTTCCTCAAATTTGAAGAATGAATCCAGCAAGGGTAGCTCTCCTGTCCGGTTGGACAGGTTACATATTTGTAGGAGGGACAGCTCTCCTGTGATAATTACAATTAATGACATCATAATACTGGTAACGTCCATTCTTAATTACAAGATCATGTCTGTTAGGCGTAACTGCTCCTTTAGAAGCAGTAACTGCTCAGCCTTTAACTCCGCTTCGAATGCTACTTCGTGGCATTGTGGGCAGCCGTTCCTGTATCAGTTGCTGCTAACTTGACCAAGGCCCAAGAAGGTCTTCGGGAACTTTAGTTGCGGCCCACGCCTCTTCGGGAGGTGAAAATTGAGGCATTGACATAAGCTCAGAGGCGTCCCTGTAAATTTGGAGGCCCTGTATAAAACAATAAATGGGGCCTAAAATTCTAGTGCTATTTTTTATTTTATCTTATATTTTTTATTTTCCAATTCATATTTTCAAAGCCGATTTGTGGAAGACGCGTTTAGAACAATTAAAAACTAGATCAATTTCTACTCATTATAGACTATACTTCTAATCCGATTTGTAATCTAATTCGTGGAAGCCACGTCTTATAGTTTGGAACAATTTCTAAACCGATTTATGTTTATTATAGATTATACATGAGATTAATTAAATAAAACTATTAAAACAAAGCTTATAAATGCAATTATATGTTTTATAAATGCAATTATATGTTTAAAGTACTTAGAAAATTTGGGGCCCCATAATTTTGGGGGCCCTGTGCCGTCGCACAGCTCACACGGGCCTAGGGTCACCTATGGGGGCCTTGTGCCGTCGCACAGCTCGCACGGGCCTAGGGACGCCCCTGATAAGCCACTGAACACATCTCCGAGCTTATGCTGCACTGAAACTTTCTTTGGCCTTCTAGAGTTTGAGCGGAGTAGATAAGATCTAATCATACCTTCCCTCTGTCGTTGCTGCAGCAGGTTTGGGGAGGTGTTCAAATGACAAGATCGATAGAAGGCTTCAATTTCCATCTTTACTTCTGCCACCTCGATTCCTGCTTCTGAACGGTCAGAGCTAGTAACCCGCGTGATGCGCCTTCCCACTTTTAGGGAGTGAAGATTCGATGACCTTTGAGATCTCGAAGGATCATTCCCCACCTATAAATAGAGAAGGGGAGACAGACTTCTTCTTCAAGAGTTGCTTCCATTCTCCAACACATTTTGAATTCTTGTGCAGTAACCACCAAGACACAAGCATGGGCAAAAAACGCTCTGCCAAGAGGCCTCGTCCATATCTGAAGAGTGCTGGAGAAGGTTCTTCTTTGTCTAGGAGCCAAGTGCCCCAGCGACTGCTGCTCAGGTGGAACCGGCGGATTGTGATTCTTCGCCAAGGTTACCCACCATAGAGGAGATCTACGAAGTCTCTCCTGGTGGGTTTCTTGAAGTGATGGATGACGACGACCTTGATGTCGTGTATCTAGAGGCTGATCTTGACACCTCAGGGGATGCTGAGGTTGCTCGACGTCTTCATGTTGAGTTGAATAAAGATTTCCAGAGGGTACCGGAACCCGGAGAGGTAGTGGTCCTGATGCACACTGAAGATGAAGGGAAAGACAAGCTCGTGATGAAGCCATCACCGGTTTTCTCTCAGCTAGGATATCGTTCCTCAATGATTGACTCTGAGAAAGAGGAAGAGAAAGAAGTGGCTGGCCAAGAGAATGTTGGCCCCTCGGTGTCTTCTCGCGATCCTTGTGACCAGAAGGAGACCGCACCCAAGGGCGACGGGGGAGGAGATGATAACTCCGCCTTCCCATAGCCTAAATAGGTTTAGGTCTTTTTCTCTTTAACTGGAGATCTTGGACCAATAATATAATCGTAGAAGTGATATTGTAAATAAGTGTTGTTCCATCTTTTGTGAAGCTTCCTTCATTTCAAAACATGTAATGCTTCGGTATTCAGCTATGTTCTGTAAAATCGTCTCTCGGAATACCAGATGTGAACTTGCTCAGGCTAAATTTCCTTAGTGCGATAGCACAACGGTGGTTAAGTGAAAGTGTATCTAGGCCCCCTAGTGGGTTTTGCTGGATGATGACGAACCATTCAAAGAACTAATGACATTTGTTAAGTGTATTGACAGCGCGAAAGATTCAAAAAGAAGAAAAGAATGTTAAAGGAAAAAGAAGACCCTTTAATTTTCTTAAATCAAGTCACGGAGCCTTTTCTCATGAAAGAACCCTTGCTTTTATCATTTCTTGAGTCTAGGTATGCCGTACTATCAAGGGGAACACAAATTGAAGTCTCAAAGGTGCCAAAATGCTCAAATCCATACCAAACCCGAGACTCCTTATCGGAGTATCCGGCACATTGTCGGAGTCTCCGGTAAGGCAGAAGCCTTAACCAGAGAAGGCTCACCGGAGTGTCCGACAAAGTGCCAGAAACTCTGTTGGCCTAGCAGTCCGCACCTGAGAGGGCTCACCGGAGTATTCGACACAATGCCAGAGACTCCGGTGGCTCAGGCTTTGCCAACCCGAGAGGCCTCACCAGAGTGTTCGGCAAGTTGCCGGAGACTCTAGTGCATCGGAGTGTCTGACAAAATGCCGAAGTGTCTGGTCAGTCAAAAACCAGTCCAACAGCTACTTTTTGGAGCCGAAGTATTTATACCCCCTCAGCCCCATTTGAGAGAGAAGGCAGCTCACACTTGAACAACACACTCTTCCACTCCCTTCCAAGGCCTAAGCTTTCAAGATTTGAGCTAGAGATTGTGAGAGAAATGCTTCCACTCCCATTGAGCCTTTGCGGCACTGTCGAGCTTTGGTTTGAGTTTGTTACTCGTAGAGCTTTTGCTTCTAGACGGCTAGACGTGCCCGGGAGCTCCCAACTCGTGTGGTGACACCCCGAGAAGTTTGTTCACCTTCTCGAAAGGGACTTGCTAGTGAAGAACTCAACCTCACCTTTATGTTTGGTTGAGTGAGAGAAAGGATCGAGTGAGATTCGGTTCTTTGTGAACCTCTCAACGGAGACGTAGAGTTCTTTCGTGGACTCAAACTTCGGTGAAAAATCTCTTGTCTCCTTGTGCTCTTTTCATTGTTGCAAGTTTATATTGTTCTTGTTGTTCATATTCATAGATTTGCTTCAATCTACTTGCTTACTAGTTTCTAGCTTGGTATTTCACTTAGATCTGGTTGCTATATCAATATCTAATCTTTTGATTCAAGTGGAATTTCTTAGAACTTGCTAAAACTTGCTTAGATTCAAATCTTGTCAAATTTCCTGTCTGACCAGAGTGTCCGGCAAGTTATCGAACAGTCCGGTGACTGGAGTATTCGGCACATTACCGAAGACTCCGATTGTTTAACTGTTCGTTGAGTTTGATTTTTTAGGAATTATTTTAGGATGCCTATTCCCCCCTCTCTAGACAACTTTCATTAAGCCAATCTGATTGTATTCGGTATCAATCCCTTCGGGTGATTTATGATTAAATAACCAAATCCCTTACGTGCGTCGAGCACTTCGGGCGCGAAAGATATGCATGGTCGAACCTATTTAGCGCGTTGAGCACATCGGGTGTTTGGGTAATGATGTAAATGAGCCCCTTGCGTGCGTTAAGCACATCGGATGTGAAGAAAATGTGCCACCGAACCCATTTAGTGCGTTGAGCACATCCGGTGTTTGGGCACTAACATAGGTGAGCCCCTGACGTGCGTTTAAGCTCATCGGGTGTCTCTAACTCTCCTCATCGGGCGGAAGGCTGTTCGGGCCTTCAGGCTTCCTTTCGTGAGAGGCCTGCTATCGTGATTCTGGCACCGCCATTGCTTCTCTAGGTCGAGCACTACTCCTTGCTCCCTTCAGATCATCTTCCAGGTTATGTCCTCGTCCAAGCCTTTAGAATCTGCTAGTTCATCCATGTCTCCGCCTCCAGCACGCAGAGGCTTCGCCATCGAGGATGAAGGAGCGAAGATGATGTACTAGAAGTCGTTCACATGACCTAAAAGAGGTTGGATAAACTCTGCCAATGAGGTATCATCCTTAGCCATATCGTGACTAAAATTCCAGAGATCAAGGATGTTACCGAGCCTGCGGATGTAGTTAACAGTCTTTGAGGCACATCTCCTTTGTGGGTTTTGCGTTGCTGCTTTGAAGTTTGTCGAGTCCATTTGCCAGACTTACATGATAGAGCTTGTTCATCTCAAACCCAGTGCCGTAGCTTCTTCAAGTATATTCGTGATGCTCTGTGAGTGTTGGTTGGGGATTGAACCAGGTCTTGCTCTCTCGTGGTCTTTGTATACAGCCTTTTATTACAGAGATCAGATGATGGTATTCTCGGTAGGTTTCGCCTTGAGGGATAAGGATCAGCACATTGAACTGTTCCTTAAGGAAAGCTGGAAAGGCTCCAATCACTGATGGTTCCTCATGGAGATAATTACTCAGTCTTTGGTAAAGGGGAAATACCTGATGCCGGTTATCACCCCAGATCTGAATGTACTCCCGAACCAGTCCAACAGAATCAAAGCCCTTCTTTCGAAGGTTCTGAGGCTGAAAAGTAAAAAAATTGAATGGTAAAATCATTGTGATGAATTTGTGCGGAGGCGATTGATCCCGCAGGCAGCAAGACAACCATTGGCCTTTGATTACATGGGTCTCCAAGATCAGAACAGAACTCGTCCTGAAGGTAATCCTTGATCGCTGAGGTAATTCATATTTAGTTTGATGGCTAACATGTTGGTGTGTTGATAACATGCAGAAATTTCAGAAACGAAGGTTGTGGCCCGCTTGAAAGAAATTTTTATCTTCACACGAGGTTACCAGGCCAGAAGACCTTCCCTTGCCCTTTTCTGCTGTGAATCCTCCTCCAAAGGTATCAATTGATTCCTGTCCCCTTGGACTGTTTGTTTCTCATTGTTCTGAGTATTGAACTTCAAACACAGGGGAGATTTGCCCGTGGCACAGACGATGTTGAAATGGTCCTCGATGATGTATGAGGAGGAGGATGAGAACAACAAGAATACTGATCTGGGCGGTGCTACCAACCCAGTTCAAGCTGAGGCTTTGCTTGATCTGCCCGAAGAGGTTGCGGAGCTTGTAACACACGAAGCATCATCAGGAGCTGGCCCTGGGGCAGGAGTTGGAGAGCAAAGGTCAATCACTTCCGAAGAGAATGTAGCAGTGAGGTCAATTGAGATGCCGGCCCCATTTGCCTCCGCAAGTCACTCCTCTGCTACTCCAAAAGATGCTGTGCAATTTGGCTCCAATGCTCCCTAGGTGACTACACCAAGATCCAGTAGCTCTATACCTGCCCAAGCTTTGGCTCCGTCAGCTCCACGTCCAGTGCAGTTAGGGTCTACTAAGCGCTCCCGCCTGTTGGTTAACCCATACAACGAACCTGAGGCAAGAAATCCTTATCTTCAGGGACATTTGGTCCCACTCAAACAAGTTTTCAATTCTATTTACAAAGGACTTCGCCATTTTGATCAGGAGGAAGAGTAAGGATCAAATAGGATCATCAAGCAGCCTAAGTTGAAGAAGGCTGTTAATCTGAAGTAGGCCTCTTATTTTGGTTATTCCCTGTAGGTTTTGATTCTGACATAATGTTTGCCAACACAGATTTTCCAAGAGGTCCCCTGCAAATGCTTCATCAAGAACAGATGTTGTTGATGTCCATCAAGGTGAACAACGAGAAATTTTCTCTTGGAAGCTGTGCTGAAACTATATGGTGCTTTGAAGAAAGAAGTTGAAGAAACATGCAACGCAGCTGGATCTCTTATTGATGCTGATGAAGAAAAAGTAAATCACCAGGTGGCTGATTACGCTAAACTGTAGGGACAAATTGTCAACTTGAAGGAAGTAGCAAAGAGTATGTTCTTGTGCTTGATTAGTATTAATTCTTCTCCAATCTAGTCAAATTCATTCCACCTTATATATGCAAGATTGGCTAAGGAGGCTAATGAAAAGAATAAGCAGATAAAGAACATGTCCCAAGAACTAGAAAATGCTAGATCAGAGATTACCGATAAAGACAAGCAGCTCCAAGATGTGACCAGTGAATTAGATACCGTCAAGTCTGAGCTGGAGGCTATCAAGGCCGAGAATGACAGATTACGGAAGTCTTCTTCTGAAGATATCATCACTGGTGCTTCATACATGCTAGCCTATGCCAAGAGCCATTATCCTGATCTGGACATATCTCTAGTGAGTTCTGGATTCCAATGCTCCTCGTCTAACCAATGCCATAAACTAGTTGAAGATGTTTCTGGTGCTGCTAAGGTTTTTGTAGATGACCTTGCTTTTACCGATCCATCTTCTGACGAGAACTGATGTAGAAAACTGATCTAAACCAATATTTCAAATTGATTGATATTTCAAACTGATTGATTATGAGTCTGAGATTGTGAGTATGATATGTAGCCCTTGCGTTCTGTACGCTATGCATATGTGCGTGTAGAAAGGAACTTATATTGAGCTCATAAGCACTCGGTAGGTATGTTAGGTACTTCAACCTTGTGAAAGACATCCGTATCTAAAATCGCCATACCAAGAGGTAGAAAGTTTGTGCCCATGATGGGTTGGTGTGATTAAGTTCGTAGCAATACAAGATATCTGTATCGAGAAAACCACTAATAGAATGGCCGTAGGTGCCTATCAATGTCGTATCTTGTGTAACCATCCAGCGGCCAAGATAGAGTGCACGAATAGAAAGAAAGAAGGAGCAACTATCAACTTTTTATTCAATAATTCACAAGGTGTACATTACACATAAAACTTATGTAGCTGATCGGCATTCCAAATGTTCGGTAATAAACCGTCATTGATATGAGCCAAGACGTAAGCCCCATGAGACACTTGTTCTACTATGATATAAGGTCCTTCCAAGGGGAAGAGAACTTGTGTCTATCTGTCATGTTGATATCCTTCTTGAGACCAAGTCCTCGATCTCTAGAACACTAGGCACAACTGATGAGATTATAAGGATCTTTGAGCCACCAAATGATTGCGTTCAAATACCTTAGTGGCCTCCACCTTTTCCTGCAGGTTCTAGGGCATGGTGGAGTCGAGGTCCAGACAATGAACTTGAGTCGAGGACGACTC
The DNA here is from genome assembly GCA_001602315.1 of Zoysia pacifica. Taxonomy (NCBI): domain Eukaryota; kingdom Viridiplantae; phylum Streptophyta; class Magnoliopsida; order Poales; family Poaceae; genus Zoysia; species Zoysia pacifica. Next base: position 7,952 of record BCLH01001457.1, on the reverse strand, counting down.
CAAAACAAAAAGGAGAGGATGATGAGAACATCACTCCTTTAGATACACATAAGAGTCCTCAAAGTAGTATTGATGAAACTCACCCACGACAGTTGAGATTAGAGGTGAGCTCGTTCTAAAACACATGTTTTTCATCCATTGAGAATAGATTGTTACCTAATAACTTTATTATGATTAGGAATATTGGAGAGAGTCAAACAAAGCATGAAGAAGGACTTGGAGATGCTCAAGATCAAAACCGCACCTTCGACCCCGGAGGAGATCCAAACAACTCGGGTTCGAGTCTGACTCGGGCTCCTGGAGTAGCCTGCACTAAAACAGATGTCCCGGTCTCATACGAGCTCCCTTTTGAATGTTCTAGATATGGTTGGAAAGCTAAAAAGATACCTTTTCAACAGAAGCGGCCTCATCTCCAAATTCGACCGAAATCAGCAGGAATCGTTAAAACAATATGACGTCCAGAAACTGCCCAGGTGCTGCGACACTATCTTTTGGCCTTTGGGCCGTGTATCTTTTCTAGGCCCATTAGTATTAGGGTTTGCCCCTAAGATCGATCTGAACTCTATAAATTCAGTAGCTGCCATCATTAGAGAGATGTTTTGATTAGTTTTCTCCCATTTCCAAACAGTTTCGCCGTTTGACGGCTTGTTGGTTATCCAACTTCGTGATTCAATCCATATTCCGCAAGTGAGTTGCGTTCTTCTTTGTTCTTGCTTGTGTTCTTCAATTTGCAGGCAAAGATTAGCCTTCTTGGCGAGGTCAATCGTGTGTGCACGGTTGATAACCAGAGGAGAAGTGGTGCTGCGATTGCGAGGTTCGAATCGTGTTGATTTGAGGCCGGATCGATTGTGTGTCGCATCTCCGCTAAATCAAGAGTTATCACGACCTGACGAAAGATCGGAGACCACCTACACATCAAGTGGTAACCAGAGCTTCAGGTATACCGTCAGGTTCAGATCTATCCTTATTTATTTGGTATTCATCCTATTGTCCACAGAAAATTCGCAACACAAAAAAAAATTAGTAGATCGCTAGGTGTTCCCCTGTCCAAGCCGTGTTTAGCCTTTGCATAATTTTATTTCAGAGTCCGTAGTGTTGAGTTTGTGTCCTTAGTTTGTGTTTTGGTTGCTGAATTTTGTAATCTTTTGATATCTAGGTGTTTTCTTCATTGTTCATCCACATCGTGTGCAGATCTGTTATCATGTCACATCTGTTAATTGTTTTTTTTGCATTGAAAATTTATCCTACCCACCCACCCAGATCACAAGCACATCTACGCTTCATATATCCACATCTCCATATTTATCCGCTGCTCAATCATCTACAAAAACGTCCACAAAATTCGCATCCAATTTGAAATCCGAATCTGTTTTCAGCCTTTCAAACAAATCTGATTTGAAGATTCATCATTAAAATAGTCATAACTTTTGTTTCTGTACTCCAAATTAGACATATAAGTACTTTTTAGATATCTACAGAAAATTTCACATCCTCTCACGATCCTAGATTCAATAAATTCATAACAGAAGTTTCTGTTTTGACGTTCCAAAGTTTCAGCACATATTTAACATAAATTCGAGATTTTCTCCAGGCCACATCTTTTATCATATTGATCTAAAATTTGGTCGTGTATCATCTTTTGTGCTTCTGGTTTAGAGAAAATTTTTCAAAAAATAAAATAAAAATAAAAAAATTTGCAGACCAAGAAGCGAGAATTAACCTTCGCTGATTTTTCAAGTGCTGAATAGTTTGCTGATTTCTGGAGCCTTATCATTTGTATTGTTGCTGCCCTTTGATATCTTCACTCATATTCTTGTAACATCTGAAACTTTTCATAAGATTGGACCAGCAACTAAAACATAATACTTGAAACACTTATTCAGCATTGCTATCTGTCATAGAATTGTGTGCCACTAACCATTATTTTAACTCTCTAAGCTCCACATATTCACCTCAGATCAGAACTGCATTTGACCCTACAATTATGGAACTATGACTCCCTGGTTTCTCCTGCCACTGGTTGCACCATCTTTTGCTTTGCTTTGGTAAGAATCTTGCAAGAGCTCGGTAAGGCGTTTTCTTTTGCGGAATTTTCACCACCCACTCATTGTAGTTGCAGGAATAATATTTTTGCTGTCCATATGCTATTTTTTAACCATGACAGGAAAGGAGGTGAATACAATAATATTGCGACAAACTTTGCGAGATGTAATCTACCGCAAAAAGATGTTCACATAATCAAAAGACACATAAGTTTCAGACCATTGCTACATCAGTCCTTCCATGAGTAACTATATTCTTTAATCTCTTCTTTTATATGATGGTTTAGATTCTACTAAATATATTATTTGAGAAAATGATATGGATAATCTATTTGGACAATGCTGTATGAGTGAAAGGAGAAAGCTTTCGAATGTTGGTCATGCATTAGTTGATCATGCTTTAACTTTGTGGCAACATTTTTATATAACAAAAAAAATCCTCTGATATAGAGTGATGCTAAAATTTTTATGAGAAAATTTTTTGTTGATACATCTTTGAAATCTATGTCTAGTTGTGATAAACACTCTTTGGAGGAGGAGCTTTCTAATGCACCACCTATTGCATCTAACATTTTACAGGAAATTAAGATCAAACAAGAAGATAAAAGTGATACATATATAGAGAAAGAAGAGATACACAATGTTTCATGCATAGCCCAATATGAGGCGTATGAAAACACGCCAAAAGGTATTGATGAAAATGAGAAAACACTTATTGAACATCGATCTACAAAAGGTGATAATATTTTTGTTGCGCTGAAATTTTTTATCTATCCTACCTTTGTTAATCAACCGCTAATATCACCTTTTATCCATTTATCTTTGCCACTGTTTGATTTGCCCACTAGTTCTTGTGATAAGGAAATGTTATGTGCTGATATTTCTATTCTTTCTATGCAACAAGAAGTGAATGAATTTGAAAATCCTAATTTTTATCTATTTACTAGTGCTAAAATTAAACATTTCACACCCATTACATGTAAAAATGATGAGCTGAAATTGCTATATTTTTCAAACACTGTGAGTTATATTGAATATGATCATTTTTATGGCCTTGCTACAGTAAAGAGGATGATATTTTCGAAACTTGAATTGCTTTTGTTTACTAGAACCAATTTTTATGTTATAGTCAATTATGATTCTAGAGGTGTTTTTATGGTGCATAGAGTTTATATTTGCTCAAATTTGAAGTCTTCTTGCATGTGAAAATAAATAACAAATTAGATGATAGAAATACAAAATGTCATGTCATGTCATATTTATCTAGTTTTTCTAAGACAACACAATTTATGGCTTCTCAAAAGAATGATCTTGCTGATTTTTGCGATAAAAATACTTTATGTGATGCTTTAGTGTGCAAAGATGCCATGTTTGCATCTTGTGATCTTTCTGGCTATTTGTGCGCTCCTGTTACTAACTATTTGCAGAAGTATCATGAAACTCAAGAGAGAAAGCCGAGGACGGCTTTCCATCAAGAAGGGGAGAATGATTGCGTTCAAATACCTCCGTGGCCTCCACCTTTTTATGCAGGTTTTAGGGCATGGTGGAGTCAAGGTCTAGACAATGAACTTGAGTCGAGGACGACTCCAAAACAAAAAGGAGAGGATGATGAGGACATCACTCTTTTAGATACACATAAGAGTTCTCAAAGTAGTATTAATGAAACTCACTCACGACAGTTGAGATTAGAGGTGAGCTCGTTCCAAAACACACGTCTTCCATCCTTTGAGAATATATTACTACCTAATAACTTTATTATGATTAGGAATATTGAAGAGAGTCAAACAAAGCATGAAGAAAGACTTGGAGATGCTCAAAATCAGAACCGCACGTTCGACCATGAAGGAGATCCAAACAACTCAGGTTCGAGTCTAACTCAGTCTCCTGGAGCAGCCTGCACTAAAAAGGATGCCTCGGTCTCATACGAGCTCAATTTTGGATATTCTAGATATGGTTGAAAAACTAACAAGATAACCTTTCTAACAGAAGCAGCCATATCTCCAAATTCGACCGAAATCAGCAGGAATCGTTAAAACAATATGACGTCCAAAAACTGCCCGGGTGCTGCGATACTATCTTTTGGCCTTTGGACCGTGTATCTTTTCTAGCCCCATTAGTATTAGGCTTTGCCCCTAAGGCCGACCTGAATTCTATAAATTTAGTAGCTTCCATCGTTAGAGGGAGGTTTTGATTAGTTTTCTCCTGTTTGCAAATAGTTTCACCGTTTGATGGCTTGTTGGTTATCCAACTTCGTGATTTAATCTAGATTTCGCAAGTGAGTTGCGTTCTTCCTTGTTCTTGCTTATGTTCTTCGATTCGCAGGCAAGGATTAGCCTTCTTGACGAGGTCAATCGTGTGTGCACGGTTGATAAGCAGAGGAGAAGTGGTGCTGCGATTGCGGGGTTCGAATCGTGTTGATTTGAGGCCGAATCGATTGTGTGTCGCATCTCCGCCAATTCGAGAGTTATCATGACCTGACAGAAGATCGAGAACCACGTACACATCAACAATCTTCTTGTTATAATGTTTGCGAAAGCATGGCTTGAAACTTCTCTACCTTTGATGCTGCTAATCTTCTAGACTCTTCCAACAAAGTTAAATCAAGGTCTCTTGCTTCAACTTGATTATCTTCATCAAAACTAAGTACCCGATGAGAACCTAAGTGGATCTCCGAGGGTAATACTATATCGGCTCCATACACCAGATTAAATGGTGTATCTCTAGTTGCCCGACTAGAGTTTGTGCGCAGAGACCACACACTGTTGGCAACTCTTGGACCCAGTTTTTTCCTCTAGCTTCAAGCTTTTCTCTCATCCTTTTCTTAATCTCCTGAATGATCAAACCATTGGCTCTTTCAACTTGGCCATTGGTTTGTGGGTGAGCTACAGAAGTAAATGTGTCGGGATCACGTACCCCGGGTACCTAACAGATCGTGCTCGGACGCGCAAGATCGGGGGTCGGGCGATCACGGGTTTCGACCCCCAACGGCGATCTACGATGGTCACGCCTTAGCCGCGCGGGCACGCGAAGACCCTGGCCTCCGAAGGCCGACCCCCGAGGAGCGACCCCTGAAGGGTAGGTACCGCGTTATGGTACATTTACTCTGATGACCAACTGCCATCCGTCCTGACGGGACGGGACGAGATTCACCACGGCGACACTCCAGCAGAAAGCTGCGACGGCTGCCGGACAAGACATGACAGCACTGTAGCCGACATAGTAGCACTAGACGAGCATCACAGTACCCGCCGCTGCGCGCGACGTGACGGGTCACGACTATGCCTGGATGAAGCGAAATGATGGCGACAACGGCGGAAGGGCCCACCTGTCGGTGGGACGGCAGGATCGTGTAGAACCCACCACTTGTAACCTCAGGGCCCCCTCCTATATAAAGGGAGGCCCAAGGAGCGATAGAGACACGAAAAAAGGCACGCACCAAACACACGAAAGACAACCAAGAGCTCCATTAGAGCCCAGTGTCTTTGCATCATTCCGAGCAAACACCCCCACTCGCCCACATTCCGGATCCTCCCGCAAAGAGAGGATCCCGCCTTTGTAACATTATCATCGAGATAATCCGCTCCCTAGACATAGGGTATTACACCGCTCGAGGTGGCCCGAACCAGGTAAAAAATTTCTTTGAGTCTTCCTTATACTAGGCCACATCGAATCCGAAGGCACATCTCCCCAACGAACGTATATTTACTGTGCCGGTGGTCAGAACGCCGACAAAATGAATGTTGTATTCCTAGGTCGGCACAACATCATTGGAGCTTGCTTTCCTGGAACTAGGTCCTATTATTTGTTATAATCTGCTTTGAGAATCCAAAGCGCACAACAATCCCCTTCAGAAATTTTATAACAGCTTCTTGAGTGATATTAACAAGTGGCTTAGCTTCTATCCACTTAGTAAAATTATCAATTGCCACAATAATATGCTTGTATCTCTTTTGTCCTTTGGGCAAAGTATCGATGATGTCAATTCCCCAGATAGCAAATGGCCAGGTTAGAGAGATTGTGTGGAGATCATTAGCACGCTTGGTAGTTTGATGCTGAAAGAACTGCACTTGCGAACTAAATCGATGGCATCTTGGTTTGCTGTAGGCCACAAGAAACTATGATGGAATGCCTTCTCGACCAAGGTCCTAGCAGAGGAATGAGAGCTGCAGATTCCTTCATGTATGTCATTGAGCAATTGAAAACCTTCATCTTGTGAGATGCATCGCCTCAGCATGTCATTTCTTCCTTTCTTGAACAATACCCCATTAATGATTATATAGCTTTTGGCAATGCGAGCAATGCGCTCGGTCGCCGGATTATCATCTGAGATTAGATTTTCTTTGATGAAAACTCAAATCGAGAATCTCCAATCTTCTTGGGGCTCTTCAGGTTCAAGCAACAAGACTTCAAGAGCCTCAGCTGGCACCTTGACTGATACATATGGTTGTAAGATCTTTCAATAATAACATCATGGGCACCGCTGATGGAGAAGATGCCAAACAAGTGAGATGGTCTGCATCTTGATTATCCAGTTGAGGAATATACCGGATTTTAAATCCATCAAAAGAGTTTTCCATAGACCAAATAGCTTCTAAATAAGCAGCCGTCTTTTCATCTTTACACTCATATTCTTTATGAACCTGCCAGGCTGCCAGCTGAGACTCGCTTCAGATCAGCAATCTCTTGATACCCATAGGTTTAGCAATTCGCAGGCCATTAATCAATCCTTCATACTCTGCTACATTGTTGGTGGTTTTGAATTTCAACTGGATTGCATATTTTAAAGGCTCCCCTTTGAGAACTTTAATTTCGGCCCACACCTGTTAGATAGGTTACATATTTGTAGAAGGGGCAGCCCTCCTGTGGTAATTACTATTAATGACGTCGTAATACTGGTAACGTCTATTTCTAATTGCAGGATCGTGTCTGTTAGGCGTAACGACTTCTTTATAAGCGATAACAACCCAGCCTTCAACTCCGCTTCGAATGTTGCGTTGTGGCATCGTGGGCAGCCGTTCCTCCGTCGATTGCTGCTAACTGGGCCAGGGTCCAAGAAGGTCTTTGAGAACTTTAATTGCGACCCACGCCTGTTCGGGAGGCAAAAATTGAGGCATCGACACATATGATTAACATTGATTTTATAGGGTCACTGGAGTAGTTGCGTATTCTTTCAATGGATTAATGATTCAGAGATGGTAGATGAGAGAATTCTACTATTTTCACTTGACCCATACGAGATAGTCCGCTACGATGCTTTCAAGCGATGGGTGCCTCCATCACTAAATCCTCCTGCTATGAGGGATGAGGAGAAGGCGGAAGCATCAAGAAGACATGTCCGCAATCCGTCGTTGTGCAAGTGTGGTCATCGGGCTGAGCTAGAAAGGCCGTCTCGTGGTTTAACATACACTTCATTTTTTCGTTGTCCTATTACTTTCGTAGCTAGTAATTTGAAATGCGGAGTAATGTTTGTGGTACTTCGTGACATGGCTTAATATTAACAAGTAGCATTTCATCATGCAGGATAATAGGCGAATGTGTGACTTTCAAGTGTGGATATATGGTCCAAAATCTCACTATCCAAAACCTAAAGACTGGCCGAATTTCAGTAAAATTTACACTTGCCATGTAATAAGATGGCAAAGGTTTTGTGTCAATGTTGTGTGCATGAAAGGAAAGGAGTGGTTCCGTTCAAGCTAGCAATTGAATGGTTGTGTGGCAACACAGTAGGTGATAATGATGCATGGGTAATATACTGGTTTTGTGATCTATGTTTGCATTCTCATACTCATGTTCACTTGACACATTTGTGAAATAGAACTTGTACTCTATTATGCAGCGTACTCGGAGGTGCAACTGGGAGGACTCGAAGGATTTTACAAAATCATAAACAAAGGCAGGAGGCTTTGAGAA